>WNWK01005217.1:60000-124694 GCA_009830355.1 Cherax destructor | reverse complement strand
AGAAAAAAGGACTTGGTACCTGCAGTGTTAATGGGGGGGTTTCCCCCTTCAAACATCATCTACTCCCCTTCTCCCCTCCTCCCGTCTTCCACATCAACAACTCTTCAATAAATGTAAGTGACATGTTATTGTACAATATTTACATGTGTTTTTTAGGTATTATTCATTAAATTCTGTATTATTTAATGTCAAAAGTTCTAAAAATATTTTTTTCTACTTTTAAGTCTTGGACGGATTTTTATTTCCATTATTTCTTAGGGGGGAAAATTGATTGTCGATTGTTTTGCCTTAAAATATGCCCTCTCTAGGATTAATATCGAAAGTCGGCCACTGTATCACTGACTGCAGGAACAAAATTTGCATACAATAATGTTGAAAGTGGTATAAACTGTGAGTTAAATCACTTCAATATTACTCTCTGTAAGTCATGTGCTGCCAGTGTCAGAGACCGGGGGCAATCCTCGTTTATTTGGGTACAAGGTTTGGGAGGTCTGAAGATTACTATATGCTAATATTGATTTACTTTTTTTCCAACAGCATTAGCCATGCACTGGCATAACACCTCAGTAATAAAGGTATTGTTTAATCTCGAGGATTTTTTTGACAATGTCAGTTATGTCGACATCTGAAATTTGCATAAGTCTTAATTATAAAGCTGCAGATGCAATTTAATTCTCTGGCCTTTTTTTACAGTCTCACTCTTTATAACTTTACAAGTTAGTGAGTTTAACTATAACTCATCATCCCCAAACACTATAGTACAGAATCATATAATGCTCTTCTCCTTTCAAGTCATCTTTTTTGCCCTCTTTTTCCCTCCTCTGAAAAGCTCCTTTTAAAGACCAGCTTACATAACAAGGTTTATGTACTAAAAAAGAGTATTCCATCACCTTCCTCAGTGTGAGGAACAAAGGCTTATTACCTGATTAAATAGTCATGCTGACAGAGGAACATCCATACAGAACAAATGACTTAATATTTAACTGGATGGTGTCTAGCATGAAAGGGGTTCCAGACTAGTGGGACAGTCCTGATTCAGCACAGGAAAGTTAAAACTGTGAAAAAGTTCAAAACTGAAAGGCAGTAATTCCTTGTAATCCACCAGAACTAATATACATACTGTACATAAAATGAAATTATATTTTAAAAAAAAATAATTGTTATACATGGGGAAATAAAGTTATCAACATATACTGTAAATCCTGTAGAAATTCAAGATATGTTTTGAAGGACTGCTTTGATATTATTACAAAATACACTAAAATCATCATTATAAAAAAATAAATATATTCAAGTTGTTAACTCTAGAAAAATATTAACATGAATATTATGCAAAAATACGGATCAAGTTATACATGCTTGATGCAGAAAGGCTAATACTACTCATGTAATCTGAGTTGCATTGCTTATCCCTCTCATTGTCCTGCCCCCCTAATCTGAGAATTGCTCTCAAGTGTCCAAGAATTTAAAAAGAAAAAAAAAAAATCTTATGAAATCATAGAGAATCTTTTTCCAAAAGTAATGAAACCAAAAGTATGAAATTTGATGGAAAAATTGGCAAAATTACGCTTCTGAGAATTTTACTGTGTCAGCGATATTTACCATCGGCGATTTTGCCCATCGAGTCCTATTTTAGGCCAATTACACTGTTCCAGTCAACCAAATTCTTAGCTATTTTGCTAGTATGTCTTCCATTTTATCAACTGGGAACAAGAAACTGCCCAACTTTTCAACTACCAAATAAGGGTGATCAGAAATTGGTAATTTGGCCAAATTCACACAAATTTCAAAATATTCCAGTTTCAAAATAGGATAAAAAATAAACAATGCAGGCATTCCTGGCATTAAAATAACATTTCGTCTGTTCATTACTTATGTTCCCAGGCTTTCCAAATTAATTTCATTTTGAATTTTTATTCACACACAAAAAACAGAAGATTTACTGCTATGAAATATTGTAATAATTGTATAAATAATATCAGCACATTTGTGAATGCATATTACACCCACCAGTTGGACGTGTATGGCACGAGTGACATATGTAATTTGTTTATTCTTGAATATCAGAAAAATCGAACATTTCCGCTACTCTGAGCTCAATTTCAATCTATTTTCAGTCCTGAAACCAATCAAAATAATCTCTATTTCTGTAATGTATCTTCCATTCTATCAAATCAGATCAAGAAACCGAAAATATAGCCATAAAAACCATACGAAAATACACCGCAAAGTCGCTGTTTTAGACTATAAACACAGTCGCAGTTTTTCTCATTATGCAATGCGTGCTGTAGGATTTTTTATATGGTGCACACTTACTACATAGACCCATTCTCTCACAGCTATGCCCAAATTTACAGCTCAAAGCTTATCAGAGTGAGCTGAGCTCATGGCGAGTACTACGGCACCAATAGTGACCTCAAACCCGTAGTACTACAGCACGGACGCGAAGGGGTTAAAGAACATTTGCAGAATGCAATTTCAAATAAAGACAGAATGAAATACCCAACTTAAGTCACATACAAAGATAAAAATTAATAAGCAACCATCCACAATCAAGCAGTTTTGGTAGATACCTTCTTCAGAACCTGAATCCTTGAAGCAATCAAGAAAAGGTTAGCAGGATAATTTAGGTAAAATGAGTGACCGACACGTGATTTTTGATCAGTGGCACTGGTGAACAGAAAATATAGGAACTGAGGAACCAAGGAGGCACTCAAGCAGAGTTGTTAGATATTACAAGAAGGGACATAAAAATGCAAGAGAATAGTTCAAAGGCTGGATAAATGATGACTTACATCTCGCACAAACATAAATTACTACCCTGAACAGAAATTACTAACCTCATTAACTGCATTATAACCAAATGATAATTATGTTTACAAACTCAGACGCAATGATAAAACTGACGTAAATGACAAACAGGTGAACAGAGGTGGCAATGGCGTGGGATCCAAAGAACATACAGTCTACAAAAACTGGAAAATATAAAAATAAAACAGGAAAATAAAGTCATGTGATAAAACACTGCAGATGACACCACAACCATAGCTCTCTTAATGTAACTGTGACAGTTAATCACAAATGGGTAATCATGGTAAGGTTTATTTAGCAAATAATGCAATAAAACTCTTCCACTCTAAACATTTTGCATTTAATTTGGTTTATATTGGCTGTCAATGTTGTTTACTGCTTGCCCAATACAAAAAAGTGCTCACCATAATGACAATTCATTTAAACTAATTTGTTTAGAGAGCACTGCCAAAAGAAAAATTTCACTTAACCATCTATGCCAGGTTTATCACCCTTCTATTATGGCCCTCATTACCAAATACCAAAATAATGAAATATAACCCAACCACACAATGACCAAGACTAAAAAAAAAAAAAAATTTATTCAAAAGCAACTAAGAAAGCCTAATAAATAAATTTTCATTTGACGGAGAGGTTGAGGTATTGGAAAGATGGAGAGGATATTTTGACAAGTTGCTGAATGATTCTGTTAAAGGGGGAGCAGGGATTTCATGCAGGTAGGAGGAGGGGAAAGGATGGAAAATATCATGCATGAGGCAGTGGGTAGATTGAAAGGGGGTAAAGCAGCTGGGATAGATGGGTTAAGACAGAAATGCTAAATGGATATAGTATTGGAGTGCTTGGAGTTAGTTCAGTATATGCTTAAAAGAAGGGAAGGTACCAAAGGTTTGGCAGAAAGCATACATAGTTCCTTTGTATAAGGAAGAAGGGGATGAGACAGAATACAGTGGACCCCCGAGTTTCGTAAACCCCGGAAATCGTACATTTATGTAAGTATAATATTGTAAGTGCTTGTGGAAAAGTATTTTTGGGGGTCTGAAATAGACTAACCTACGTGAAATTTTTTCCTTAAGGGAGTAAATTCTTCGGAATGGCACTTGAGCAGACTTCAGGAGTGAAGTTTTTACGAAACTCGGGGGTCCACTGTACAAAAATAACAGGTAGGATAAGTCTGCAGGTACAGAGTATGGTAGAGTTATTACCAAAAGGATTAGTGGTAAGACAGAAAGTAGGACAGCACAAGAGCAGGGACGATTTAGAAGGGAAGATGAGTAGATCAAGTGTTTACACTGAAGCATACAAGTGAGCAGGACTTATAGATAAGGTTAACGAGCTGTTTTGTTACATTTATGGATTTAGGTAGACTAGGGAAACCATGTGGGAGATGTTGCAAGTGTATCAAATAAGTGGTAGGTTACTACGGCAAGTGAGTGAATGTTGGTGAATGTATTTTCTTCTTTGTGTCATCCTGCTCTGGCAGGAGGCAGCAGTTGTGGTAAAAACTATGAATATAATTATAAAAGGGTATAAAGTATTAAAAAGGAATACAGTGGACCCCCAGTGTTCGTCCATTTTTCGTAACAGAATGCTGTTCAAGTGCCATTACCAACCAAATTTATTTTCTTAAGAAATAATGTAAAGTAGACTAGTCCTTTTAGACCCCCAAAACTACACTTATAAAAGCATTTAAAAAAATACACTTACATAAAAGGGCATGTTTTGAGCAGGACGAACACCGGGGGTCCACTGTATTTGGTAATCCCATTCAAATTTACAACAAGAGGCCAAAGCAATAAATTAAGAAGAGGTGCTGAAGGAATACCAGAAAGCTTACCATAAACAGTGGTAAAACAATGAAAATGATTACAAGAGTAGTAAGTGCTATGCCCACTGGATACTTTAAAAATGATATGATAAACTTAAATACTGAAGACTGGCTACTGTGTAATTACAAATAAGTAATTACTTCAGTTATACCAGTCAATGACAGGCCAGCTTTTCTTCATTCTCTCTACACTTGCTAGAGACAATTACTGTTACAGTCTCACACAGCTTGCCACTGCTTGGTTACTTACTTTTAGTCAGATGTATTTAAGGGAGGAGCTATTTTATTGTGAATGAAGTTGATTATTGTAATAAGCATCATACATAACAATGTTGAGTTAGCATATGCCTTTTCAATGTCTTGACATTTATTGCTCGGTATGGGCAAACTTTACAAGAATAGGGTTTTTCCCCTGTGTGGGTTCGAATGTGTGATATCATATTATTGTTTGTAGTAGCTCGATAATGACAATGGGGACAAGCAAATGGTTTTTCTCCAGTATGAAGACGAATGTGATTTTTAAGATTTGATGACCTCGTGGAGGTGTAAGAACAGTAGGAACATCGGTGTGTCTTGTTTGTGGCACACACAACTTTCTTGTGTCTCGAGGCCCCAGCACGTGATGGACTCCTTTGTTCGTTCCTCTTCAGCATTATCTGTAGAGGACATCCATTTTACTTTTGGCTGTCAATTATCCAATCATTATTTACTTCACAACTTATTTGATTTATTTTACTTTATACACATAAATATACATACAGTGGACCCTCAGTTTTCGTTCACCTCCAAACTCTAACAATTATGTAAATGTATTTTTGTAAGAGCTTTTGTAAGTGTATTTTTGGGGTTCTGAAACGACTAATCTAATTTACATTTGTCCTTATGGGAACAAATTCATTCGGTAATGGCACTCAAACAGCATCCTGGAAAGAATTTTCAATGAAAACCGAGGGTCCACTGTATTAGTTTTTTTTATTTATTTTATTAACACATCGGCCGTCTCCCACCAAGGCAGGGTGGCCCGAAAAGAAAAGACTTTCATCATCATCATTCATTCCATCACTGTCTTGCCAGAGGCACACTTACACTACAGTTATAAAACTGCAACATTAATACCACTCCTTCAGAGGGGTGTTAATACATACATACATACATATATAAACAGTCAACCCTCCGTTTTCATGTATCTCCGTTTTCGGTGATTTCAGTTTTCAGGCACTTTTTTCGTGGAAATATTACCCCCATTTTCGGTGATTGGCTCCGTTTTCGTTTATGGTACAGAACCAGTCCAGTGCCCAGCGCACATATAAAGCTCACAAGCCCGCCTCCCATGCAGATTCTCAGGCACTGCAGCATTGTTTCTGGTTGAGTGAACATTATCCTGTGAGTTCATACAAAACATTTCTTAACAATCCATTGTTTTTGGCCCTTGATTTTGTGTGACTGCTAAATAAGCCACCATGGGCCCAAAGAAAGCTCCTAGTGCTAGTCCTTTGGTAAAGAAAGTGAGGAACACCACAGAATTAAAGAAAGAAATTGTAGAAAAGTTTGAAAGTGGAGTCAATAAAGGCTATAGCACCAGCCAGCGATAAAGTGCATATTAACAGTGTAGCAAGTAAGTTAAGTGATTAGCGATAGAAAATGACGACACAAAACTTAACTCCTCCATTGTTTGTTTGAGGAATATAGGGACACTGAGACCAGAGCTGCCCTCTGCCAACATCTCCTTCAAGGAAAGTGTAAATATTTCTTATTTATATAAGTGTGAATATTTTCATTTATAAATTATAAAGTTAAATGGTTTATTAAATGTTTATTTATAAATTAAAGTGTAAATATTTATTTATAAATTAAAGTGTAAATATTTCTTATTTATAAATTATGTACATTGTGTAAATAGTGGTGGTGGCCTGCTGCTGCTGCTGACCACCACCAGCAGTACATGTATAGCTTATGGTCAGTGGCCCTTAACTCCAACAATAACACTACCGCCAGTTCTCTCATACATATTTTATTCATTCTAGAGTATATATCATGTTTCTATGTTATTAATATTGTTTATTATGTCATTAGATGAATTGTGATAGATAAATAAGCCGTAGAGCTTATTTGTCCTGCCTCCCAACAATAAATTAGCCTCTCTCTCCTCTCCATCTTCCATACACCAACAAGAGTCGCCAATAAAAGTTGTTAAATGTTCATTTATACATGTTATTAGTACTTTATATTTATTTGTCATTCTTTTCTGTATATAAATCTATATTTAATCTCTAAAAAAAATTTTTTTTTTTTATACTCCTAGGTGTCTGAAACAGATTAATTGAATTTACATTATTTCTTATGGGAAAAATGGCTTCAGTTTTCGTTGATTTCAGTTTTAGTCAATCCTTCTGGAACGGATTAAGCACGAAAACAGAGGGTTGACTGTATATATACAGTGGACCCCCGAATTACATCATTATTTCGTTCCAGAATGCTGTTCAAGTGCTGTTACCAAACGAATTTGTTCCCATAAGGAATAATGTAAATTAGATTAGTTCTTTTAGACCCCCAAAAATACACTTACAGAAGCACTTACAAAAATACACTTACATAATTGTTCGAGTTTGGAGCAGTACACAATCCGGGGGTCCACTGTACATGTATGTATGTACAGTAGAATGTCATTTAGCACGAGAT
This sequence comes from Cherax destructor, assembly GCA_009830355.1. Lineage (NCBI taxonomy): Eukaryota > Metazoa > Arthropoda > Malacostraca > Decapoda > Parastacidae > Cherax > Cherax destructor. Next base: position 117,379 of record WNWK01005217.1, on the reverse strand, counting down.
TATGTTGCACGTTACCGGTATTGCACGATTTAAGATTTGCGACACATTATTTATCATCTTACACGACGTAAAGATGATATTACACGGTTCTGCAGGAGGGGAAAAATTTTGAGCGCATGGTTATTTACTGCCTAAGAATCCTCATGCTTTGAGGAAAAGGGAATTTGTTTTTCCTTCCTGCAAACTGTAAGTTTATTCAGATACACGGGGCCAGGAGCTGAGTCTCGACCCCTGCAACCACAATTAGGTGAGTACAGTTACATACATTATCATACATAGCAGCATATGTGTAGAGAACCTAGGATAACCCAAGTCAGTCAATGGAAATACTGTCACTCTGACTTTTTGGGTTATCCTAGGTTCACTACACATATGCTGCTATGTATGATAATCTTCGTAACTGTATCTGTGTATACCTGAATAACCATTCTCACAAGAAGTCTTGTTACTACTACTGTTGTGGTTCAGCAGACACCACCCGCCTTACCCAGCCACCACGGACCCCACCATCCCAGTATTCGTCTTATTTCATACGCGTCAAGAAGTCCTAACTACAAGCCAGCTGTGTTTGTGAAGAATAAGAGTGAATTGTGTTTTGATCTTGAATTAACGAAGAAAACAAAGATATTAGACAAGACATAACCCGTGGCCGTAATGATGTGTTACTTTGTACACATAAAAAGATGTAAACATAAGTTTGTGTGACTGACTGACTGACTTGACTGACTGAATGACTGACTGACTGACTGACTAACTTGACTGACTGACTAACTTGACTGACTGTATGACTTGACTGACTTACTGAATGACTTGACTGACTTACTGAATGACTTACTGAATGACTTGACTGACTTACTGAATGACTTGACAGACTTACTGAATGACTTGACTGACTTACTGAATGACTTGACTGACTTACTGAATGACTTGACTGACTTACTGAATGACTTGACTGACTTACTGAATGACTTGACTGACTTACTGAATGACTTGACTGACTTACTGAATGGCTTGACTGACTTACTGAATGGCTTGACTGACTTAATGAATGACTTGACTGACTTACTGAATGACTTGACTGACTTTAAGTGACACTCAGTTAAATCGACTTAGTAGAACTTTACTAATCACCTTGGGACAGCAAAACTCTCTGAAACATCCACAAACCAGACCCACTTTACTAAATACTTTACTATTTCTGAATTGATTATACTAGTTGACAACATACTGAATTTGAAACTAAATTCTAAACTAGATTAAACTCAACCAACCTTGTATTGTCTTTTAATGATGTAAACATTTAATAATTTAAATACAGAACTAGAATAAACTCAATCAATTTCTAGTTAAGTACTTGTGAATAATCCAAATAACAGGCCCTAAGGCCACATGCCAGTGGCTCTCCTCATACATTTTTATTGATAATTGTATCCAAAACACAGCACTCACAATTTAAGTAAATATTATTATTATTTTTTATTACATTTGTAGTCTTAAGCAGTAAAAAAAACATAATACATAATGATAATGAACTACAATTACATATTCACTTTTATTTTGTAAGATCTGTTGGTCTAAAAAAACTTGTTTGGCTTTTGGGGACTCCCAGGAACGTAACCCTATTTTTCCCATTAGCTCTTTTAATTATTTAACACGAAATTATCTAACACGACTTTTTCAGGAACGTAACTATCGTGCTAAATGATGTTCTACTGTATACAGTAGACTGTCATTTAACACGAGTTTATTTGGCACAATTTGGGTATAGCACGATTGAAGAATTGCGGCACATTTTTATGTAACACTATGTAAAATTAACTTTACATGGTTCGAGGAAGGGGAAATAATTTTGAGCGCGCAGTCACCCGCGGTGGGTTACGCCATTGAGTCAATGTAGGAGACCTACCGCTACACCTGCAACCCTCACCCACCCACACCACCCTCCCAGCCTGCCCCTGCCACCACCCCAGTAAGTATCCCAGCATTCGTACTTCATACACAGTCCCTCTTCTCGGCTACAAGCTTGTGATTGTGAATTGTGTTTTGATCTTTTAATTACTATATCTTGTATCTGCCAAGCAATCATGACACCACTTTGAGTGTTGCTCAAAGTGGCAAGAAAACATATAAACATTTAAGTCTAAGAATTAACGAAGAAAACAAAAATATTGGACAAGACATAACCTGTGGTCGTAATGAAGTATTACTTTGTACACATAAAAAGAGGTAAACATAAGTTTGTGTGACTGACTGACTGACTGACTTGACTGAATAACTTACTTGACTTACTGAATGACTTGACTGACTTACTGAATGACTTGACTGACTTACTGAATGACTTGAATAACTTACTGAATGACTTGACTGACTTACTGAATGACTTGACTGACTTACTGAATGACTTGACTGACTTACTGAATGGCTTGACTGACTTACTGAATGACTTGTATGTATGCCTCCCAGCATACATAAAGGGGATTACCAATAGACCCCTGGCTGTCTTCAAGCGGGCACTGGACAGGCACCTAAAGTCGGTGCCTGACCAGCCAGGCTGTGGTTCATACGTTGGACTGTGTGCAGCCAGCAGTAACAGCCTGGTTGATCAGGCTCTGATCCAACATGAGGCTTGGTCACAGACCGGGCCGCAGGGGCGTTGACCCCTAGAACTCTCTCCAGGTAAACTCCAGATATGTCTGGAGTGAACTTGATCCAACAACTAAATTGTAGCCAAAGTAAAATATGGCCTAAATGACTGTTCAGATGTCTTTAACTGCAACATGTCAGTATTATATACCAGATTTTTACTGTTAGATTTTTGTGCATGTGTGTTTAAGCAAATACAGTTCTGTTGTTCATTTCAGGGTCGCAAATTTTTCGGAAAAAACGAAAACAAAATATTTTTTCTTATGAAGTGATAGAGAATCCTTTTCCGATCATAATGACACCAAATGTATGAAATTTGATGAAAAACTAACAGAATTATGCTCTCACAAAGTTAGCGGTATCGACAATGTTTACGCATCGGCGATTTCGCCCACTTTGAGCCTTATTTTCGGCCAATTCCATTGTTTCAGTCTATCAAAATTTTAGCTATTGCGCTAGAATTCCATTTGTTCTATCAATTGAGTACAAGAAACTGCCAATTTACCAATTTGAACTACCCAATAAAGTGGTCCGAAATTGGCAATTTGGCCAATTTCACATAAATTTCAAAAGATGCCAATTTCAAAATAGGGTCCAGAATAAATGAGACAGACATTCCTGGCACTAAAATAACATTTTATCTGTTCATTAGTCATGTCTCCAGGCTCCTCTTACATTACTTTTGCTTTCAATTTTGAATTTTTATTCTCACAAAAAAAAAAAGATTTTCTGTTATGTATACTATTGCATTATTGTAAAAACGGTATAAATAATATCAGCGCACTTGTGCACACTACAGTACCACTGTGATATACACTATGCAACTATGTATGATGATCTTTGTAACTGTATTTGTGATATTAGACTCGCCAGTTGATGTGTATTGGACGCATGGCGTGATTTGTTTACTCTTGAACATCGGCAAAAATTGAACATTTTCACTACTTTGCGCTCAGTTTCAAGGTACAGTGGACCCTCGCTATTCGAACATTCTTCATTCCAGAATGCTGTTCAAGTGCTGTTACCAAACGAATTTGTTCCCATAAGGAATGATGTAAATTAGATTAGTCCATTTCAGACCCCCAAAAATACACTTATAAAAGCACTTACAATAATAAACTTACATAAAAGGGCGAGCTTTGAGTGTTCGAATAGCGAGGGTCCACTGTACTTGTCATTGTGAAACCAATCAAAATTATCTCTATTTCTGTAATATATCTTTCATTCTATCAAATGAGACCAAGAAAATGAGAATACAACCATAAATACCATACGAAAATAGACTGCAAAGTCTATGTAGAACTCTACATTCTAATATAAACCCTCTGCTCAAAATTCTCTTCACCAACTTTAATAGGACCCATGACCATAACACAACATACAGATCACTTTTTGATGTACCCCGTGTCCACAGCAACCTATAATAGGTTAGGTGGGGAAGACAGTGTGGATGGTGCAGAAGGCAGCGAGGGAGGTGGGGAAGACAGCATGGTTGGTGGGGAAGACAGTGTGGGTGGTGGGGAAGGCAGCGTGGGTGGTGGGGAAGGCAGTGTGGGTTTGTGTAAACATAGCAACATGTGTGTAGATTACCTAGGGTAACCCAAAAAAGTCAAAGTGACTTATTTCCATGTGGGTGGTGGGGAAGGCAGTGTGGGTGGTGAGGAAGGCAGTGTGGGTGGTGAGGAAGGCAGTGTGGGTGGTGAGGAAGGCAGTGTGGGTGGTGAGGAAGGCAGTGTGGGTGGTGGGGAAGGCAGCATCGGTGGTGGGGAAGGCAGCGTGGGTTTGTGTAAACAACATAGCAGCATATGTGTAGATTACCTAGGATAACCCAAAAAAGTCAAAGTGACTTATTTCCATGTGGGTGGTGGGGAAGATGGCGTGGGTGGTGGGGGAGGCAGTGTGGGTAGTGGGGAAGGCAGCGTGGGTGGTGGGGAAGATGGTATGGTTGGTGGGGAAGGCAGTGTGGGTAGTGGGGATGGCAGTGTGGGTGGTGGGAAAGGCAGTGTGGGTGGTGGGAAAGGCAGTGTGGGTGGTGGAGAAGGCAGTGTGGGTAGTGGGAAAGGCAGCGCAGGTGATGGGGAAAGCAGCGTGGGTTTGTGTAAACATGTTTTGTCAACAATATATTGATAACAATGTTTGTGTGGTTATTGTGCTGCATACAATGAGTGGATATATATATATTATACATTATATTGGTCTCACACGCCATAAAAGTTACTTGAAAAAATAAAATATTAACCCTTTAACTGTCCAAACGTAGATATACGTTTGTACGCGTACTGCTCCAAACGTAGATCTACGTTTTATTTTTCATTCCTTCAAATTTAGTGTGATAGGCCTGAGTCGCCTAGACATGAGAGAATGGGTCTGTGCCCTCAGTGTGTGCAGTATTAAAAAAAACCTGGACTACTTAGTACAGTGGTACCTCGAGTTACGATGGTCCCCAAAATCGCCCTTTTATGTAAGTTTATTTTTTTAAATGCTTTTGTAAGTATATTTTTGGGGGTGTAAAAGGACTAGTCTATTTTACATTATTCCTTATGGGGATAAATTCGTTTGGTAATGGCACTTGAACAGCATTCTCGAACGAAAAAATATCGTAACTCGAGGTACCACTGTATATAGTTATTCACGACCCTTGTGGGTTTAGCACTTCTTTTTTATTATGATAATAATAATGGTAATACTATCATTAACTCTAAAAATAGTGTGTTGCATGAGAATGGGAGTGTTGCTGTTTGTTTATTTTGTACTAACTTGTACACAATGTAAGAGTACAGTGGTACCTCGAGTTACGATGCTCCCAAAAATCGCCATTTTATGTAAGTTAATTTTTTTAAATGCTTTTGTAAGTATATTTTTTGGGGTGTAAAAGGACTAGTCTATTTTACATTATTCCTTATGGGGATAAATTCGTTTGGTAATGGCACTTGAACAGCATTCTCGAACGAAAAAATATCGTAACTCGAGGTACCACTGTATTTGTATTGTGAGGTTATTATTATAATAAAAAAAATTATTTTGAGGTAAAAGTCTCACAAACTCTTACAAACGTATGTGAATGAACTAAAAGTGGACACGTATTAATCGCATTCATTTTGCCTGACCGAGTGATCGCCCACTACCTGTTGTTTGTTTTTTTTACCTTGTCTGAACTCCGTATCTCGTTCTCTCTCTCGTTTACTCTTTGGCTCTCATTGACTATGGCGTCTAAGCTTAGTTGTGATAAAAAGAGGAGTCGTAAGCCTCTTACTTTAAGTGCCAAGTTAGAAATGATTAAACTCAGTGAACTGACTTTTTTGGGTTATCCTGGGTTGTCTACGCATATTTGCTATGTATGATAATCTATGTAACTGTATTTGTGTATACCTGAATGAACTTACTAACAAGGTACAGTGGTACCTCGAGTTACGATATTTTTTCGTTCGAGAATGCTGTTCAAGTGCCATTATCAAACGAATTTATCCCCTTAAGGAATAATGTAAAATAGACTAGTCCTTTTACACCCCCAAAAATATACTTACAAAAGCATTTAAAAAATTAAACTTACATAAAAGGGCGATTTTGGGGACCATCGTAACTCGAGGTACCACTGTATATGTTGATCGCTGAGATAGCCATCAAATACAGTTACATATAGCAGCTTATGTGTAGAGAACCCAGGATAACCCAAGAGTGTACTCACCTAATTGTGGTTGCAGGGGTCGAGACTTAGCTCCTGGCCCCGCCTCTTCACTGACCGCTACTAGGTCCTCTCTCTCCCTGCTCCATGATCTTTATCATACCTCGTCTTAAAGCTATGTATGGTTCCTGTCTCCACTACATCACTTGCCAGACTATTACACTTCCTGACTACTCTATGGCTGAAGAAATGCTTCCTAACATCCATTTGACTTATCTGAGTCTTCAACTAACACTCTTGCTAGGAGCTAATGCTGCTGGGGATTGCAAGTTAAAACCTATGATAATTTATCACTCAGAGAATCCTAGGGCCCTAAAGAACTATGCAAAAGATAGCCTCCCTGTTTATTAAATCCAATTCAAAAGCTTGGATGACTACTGATCTTTTCATAAATTGGTTCACAGACTATTTTAAGCCAATGTTAATACTTTAAGGTAAGTAATAAGTGTACTCTGTGTGTATCTTACTTTTTATTGTGTTTTTTAATGTCTAGTGCTATTGCTAACTTAATATAAGTAAATGTAAGCTTGTTGTCTGGCATTTATATGCATTTAGAAGTGGAAAAAAATGGCGTTCTGCTTTTCGGCGATGTCTGCTTTAAGGCACTAGCCTGGAACCTAACCTGCCGTATAAGTGGGGCCCTACTGTACTACGTTAAAACCCTCAATAGTGATTCAACTCACGCAATATAAAAAAAAAGAGCTAAAAAATAAAATTAACTGCAATTTTGCAAAAACTGGATGAAAATTAAAAATCATAAGGTGTCCTTTGACATAGTGACTTATTTATACAAACACAAATTTTTTATTGAATGTTTTAAATTCTATTATTTATTGAAAATTTTAAATTTTATTATTTATTGAAAATTTTAAATTATATTTAAAATGTTGTATTAATTCAATTTTTTTTTTGTATACCAAAATAAAAAAAAAAGATTTAAACTAAATATAAACAATAAATTGTGAAATGCATTCTTTACCTGGACATTGAGAACTTCCACATATTTTTTCCAGTTACTGTTAGACAAAATAAGACTTGGACTGTACAACTTGTGCATGTCATGCAGAAATATGCAAAGGTTATGAACATAAAATTATTAACCCTTTCAGGGTCCAGGGGCCAAGAATTTAAAAAAAAAATTTTTTTTTCTTATGAAATGCTAGAGAATATTTTTCTGAAGGTAATAAAACAAAAAGTACAATTTTTTTAATGAAAATTGACGAAATTACGCTCTCACAAATTTTAATGTGTCAGCTATATTTACGCATCAGTGATTTTGCCAATTTTGACTCCCATTTTAGGCCGATTACATTATTTCAGTCGACCAAATTCTTAGCTATATCGCTAGTATTACTTCTATTTTATCGAATGAGCACAAGAAATCACCCAGTCAACTGTTTCAACTGCCCAATAAAGTGACTGGAAATTGATAATTTGGCCAATTTAACACAAAGTTTAAAATATTGCAATTTCAAAATAGGGTCCAGAATAAACAATGCAGGCATTAATGGCACTAAACTAACATTTCCTCTGTTCATTAGTTACATTTTCAGGCTTTACAAATGAATTCCATCTTGATTTTTTATTCACATAATGAATTTTAATTCACATTAAAAAATGGAAGATTTACTGTTATGCAATATTGTAATAATTGTATAAATAATATCACAACATTCGTGAACATACAGTGGTCCCTCGGTTTTCGCCGAAAATTTGTTCCAGAATGCTGCTCAAGTGCCATTACAAACGAATTTACTTCCTTAAGAAATAATGTCACGTAGGTTAGTCTATTTCAGACCCCCAAAAATACACTTGCAACAGCACTTACGAAAATACACTTACATAAATGTTCGAGTTTGGAGATGCACGAAAACCGAGGGACCACTGTATATTAGACCCACTAGCTGATGCGTATTAGACGCATGACGTCATTTGTTTACTGTTGAACATCGGCAAAAATTTAACATTTCCACTACTTTGAGCTTAGTTTCAAGCCATTTTCAGTACTAAAACCAATAAAATGATCTCTATTTCTGTAATATATCTACCACTCTATCAAATGAGACCAAGAAATCACAAATACAACTATAAAAAGACATACGAAAAAACACCGCAAATTCGCTGTTTTAATCCAAAATTACAGTCTCAGGTTTTTCTCTCATTATGCAGTGTGCTGCAGGATTTGTTTTATGTGGTGCACATTTACCACATACATGTATTCGCTCATATTTAGGCCCAAATTTACCGCTCACAGCTTATCTGAGTGAGCTGAACTCATGGCGTAGATCTACGGTTTGGACTGTAGCTTCAAAGCCGTAAAGCTACTTGACGGACCCTGAAAGAGTTAAACAAAAAATTTCAAAAATTTAAGAAATATTATATAATTCTCCAGAACAAGCCCTAGGATCAAAGTTTAGTACAGTAGGACCCCCATATCTGCAGGGAATATGTTCCAAGAACCTGCCGTGGATACCAAAAAGGCGGATACAGTGGACCCCCGAGTTTCGTAAAAACTTCACTCCTGAAGTCTGCTCAAGTGCCATTACCGAATGAATTTTCTTCCTTAAGGAAAAATTTCACGTAGGTTAGTCTATTTCAGACCCCCAAAAATACTTTTCCACAAGCACTTACAATATTATACTTACATAAATGTACGATTTCCGGGGTTTACGAAACTCGGGGGTCCACTGTAATAGCAAACCCTATAAGTCCTATACATACCTATTATAAAGTTTAATTGATAAATTATGCATAATAAGTAGAGGATTATCACTTTTTCACTAATGGGAAGCACTTCACGGCTTCTCTTATTCCTTAAAGAACTGTCAGCTTCTCTACTTTTGTACTTTAGGACCATTATTATGAAAAATTAAGAGGTATTTTATGGGCCACAGTAAACCATGGATAAATGAAAAAGCGGATACTGAATCAGTGGATACAGGGGTTCTATTGTACTCTAGGTTATCTTCTAGCTGGTCTAACACTATAAAACAGGACTCTCATATAAAAATGGGTGGATGACTTTCGGGGTATTAATATTAACTCCTCAATTTAACAGACTCTGGAAATATGGGATAAAAACCCACTGGATTATGATCAAGGTAAAGCATTCTCACCTCTACCCACCACAATCATTATTGCCAGCCACTGTTTCTAATTTTGGAATGAATCGTGTTATACCAGTTATGCAGTATGTATTTTACATAAATTCTCAGTACAGTGATACCTCGAGTTACGATGGTCCCCAAAATCGCCCTTTTATGTAAGTTTATTTTTTTAAATGCTTTTTTAAGTATATTTTTGGGGGTGTAAAAGGACTAGTCTATTTTACATTATTCCTTATGGGGATAAATTCGTTTGGTAATGCCACTTGAACAGCATTCGAGCGAAAAAATATCGTAACTCGAGGTACCACTGTACAGTGGTACCCCGAGTTTCGTACTGCTCCCAACTCCAACAATTATGTAAGTGTATTATAGTAATTGCTTTTGTAAGTGTATTTTTAGGGGTCTGAAACGGACTAATCTAATTTACATTATTCCTTATGGGAACAAATTCGTTCGGTAACGGCACTCAAACAGCCTTCTGGAACGAATAAAGTACGAAACTCGGGGTACCACTGTATTTTGTTTGTATCATTTCCTGCCAATTTTTTTTCAATATGGATGCTTCATTTAGGCATTATTCCTTCTTCTACAGTTTAGTACATCTATTATTGTAGGGATGTGACCAAAAAATCAGTATTAGTGGTATTGGCTAATTCTGATGGTATCAGTATCAGTCTGAAGTTGAGGATTGGTACTGGCAAAAATTTTGGCATCATACCATCTCTATTTTAGAGAAATTTCTTTTCCTAATATAAAAGTTTACTCTTTGCTTAATCTCCAACAACACATGGTTGCTTTCTCAAAATGGGTTTAGATATTTAATGATGAAAATGTATCTCCATTTTGTTGTGAATATCAGATCTTGATGCCTTCTTAACATGTTGATGCATACCATGCATCATTAAATTTGAAAATATTTTTTTTCTTCACAGACCATCCAATCAATGCTTTTATAATTGAAATACCCCCACAATTACAACCTACTTTTACTTGATAAGTTCTTTATATATATAAAAAAAAATCACTCGTATCTTAAATAATCACTCTATTTCTAAAACAAATTATTCAATTTTTTCCAAATATTTTTGACTATTTGGTGATAAACATCTTTACAAATTATCTTTAATCTTTGCATGTGGATTTATAGCACTAGAATTTTTACCTTATTTGGATTTTGTATTCAACTTTCAACTTGCAATCATTTACATATGAGTTACAGCGGTGGAACTACAATGGGTGTCTTGTCACTAGTTTTAAGCTCGCTAGATATTCTGTTACTTTTTCTGATGTTATCCTAATTACTTGTTAGCTTTACAAATCACTGAAGCTTACAGTTTTTCACAAACTGATTACAGGTGTCCTTTGCTTTAAGCAATAGTAGAATTCAGAGCCTATGATAGCTGTACCAGGCACAATCAGGCCACCAGCACATAATTCCACAAAATAAGAACCTTCAATATGCTGAGTGATACATATATCACACATGGAATAACCACAGTAAATAAGTCACTGCCTAACAGTGAATTAATGTAAATTGAGGGGAAACCTGTACTTCATTTTTACAGAAATACTTTCCACGATCCTTTTTACACTACTTCTACAATTCACAATATGTCCTCTTGTCCTCACTACTAGTTTCTACATATTTACAGACCGTTTTATCACGATCTCTGATGAACTAATATGTGTGTATCATATCGCCTACTCTTTTTTTTTTGTATGTTCCTCCAAAGGCAACTTTTGTTGCCTATCTACATTTTATAGATTTTGTATTCAATTGTATATTTGAAGTTAAAGGAACAGAGTTATGCTGGTACAATCCTAGCATCAGCATTTAGTTAGCTATATGAACTGTTCAGGTTTTCAGTAAAATATTAAAATATGCACATATGCATGTGATACTGCCAATCATTGAGAAACATTTTTGTGAAATCATTTAAAAACTAAATCTGCATTACAGCAAAAAGTAAAACAACTAAATCTCCATTACTGCAAAAGGTAGAGAGACAGTAGACACATTTTACAAATATTCAAACAGATTAAAACGATTTACTTAATAAGAGGATATCAAGAGGAATCTAGAAAAGGAAATTAAAGATCGAGCTTAAAACACAATCAAAATTAAAAAAAATAATTTAAAAAACAAAAACGTAAATGTTGGATTGGAAACAGGTCTACAATGTTGAATAAATGCATAGGTGATAATGGTTGGGTAAAAACAGGAACTTATCTTCTGCAGTTTCCTTACTTCTTATGCTCATTCAAAAATGTGTACATTCTGTTTACAGATTTTAAATCTAATCTATATAAACATGCATTTTCTTGCTTGTGCATGTACATATGCATATGTGTGTATATGTGGGTGTGTGGGTGTATGAGTGTATATATGTGGGTGTATGAGTGTATATATGTGGGTGTATGAGTGTATATATGTGGGTGTATGAGTGTATATATGTGGGTGTAGGAGTGTATGTATGTTGGTGTATATACGTATGTGGGTATATGAATATGTATATGTGGGTGTATGTGTATGTGGGTGTATGTGTATGTGGGTGTATGAGTATGTGTATGTATGAGTGCATTTGCATGTGCGAGTATTGGTGAGTGTGTGAGCAACATATAAGCCTATTTTGTTTGTGTTGGGATCCTTATATAGCCTTAATTTTGTATCAGGTACAACCTTAAAAAACATTTTAAATGTATAAATAAATTATTTTAGAAATTAAAAGACTTTCTTATTCATGACATTAAAAACATTTTTTTTTGTGCATCAGAGCATCAATATTAAACCAAAGTATATATGAATAATAGCATTCATTCTTCTGCTTGACTTGGATTTGTTGATATTATGGTACAACTGGTAACTGACTATTACCTAAAAAAATTACCTAATAATACTAATTAAAATAAAATAGAGTATCTAAATAAATTATGTCTGATGCTTCAACAAATGGCACTGTAGAGCTGACTTCTGAGAAGCACGGTATGAGCATAAGTTACAATTGTAAGGCTTCTCTCCAGTATGAATTCTTATATGTTTGTTCAAAGCATATTTTGTAGAAGATCGATGAGGGCAGTGGGTACATTCAAATGGTTTCTCTCCTGTATGGGTGCGTATGTGCTTTGACATGTGGTCTTTCCTAACTGTAGTGTGGGTACAGTAGGGACACTGGTTCACCTTGTTGACAGCTCCTCTTCCGCTATTCCTCGAACCATCACTGTTCGGTCCCACCTGTCGGGAACGCCTATCTTAATTATTGCCATAACTTCATTACTAACTTACCATTTTAATTACAGTATAACAAAAATTACAAATTATACAATACTTAAAATATTAACTAAAAAATTACAACTTAGAATGTAATATCACATGCCTTAATGATACAAGACTGACATTTTCTTCAATGTTTATACAGTAAAGTGAATGAATTTCTTTAGCCCTCTCACATTTGCTTATCTGATCATGTATAATGCCAATCTTTTAATTTTCATGCTTCCTTTGTATGTGGCATTGCAATGTACTGAATAATGCATTCGTGAGAAGCACGAGGAGTATATGCAAAGAATAGGAATATGGTTTCACACTAGAATTAGTAGATATAACCATTCAAGGTAGAGTTGAATAATGAGAGCAGTACGAGCAGGCAAATAGTTTTTCTTCTGACGAATTCATACCTGAAGTATACCTGGAGAGGATTTCGGGGGTCAATGCCCCCGCGGCCCAGTCTGAGACCAGGCCTCGTGGTGGATCAGGGTCTGATCAACTAGGCTGTTACTGCTGACCACATGCAAACTGATGTACGAACCACAGCCCAGCTGGTCAGGTACTGACTGTTAACAGCAGAAGTTACACAGCAGTAGTGCAAAATGATATTTATGACTGATACAGAAGCCGCTGCCTCATATAACAATATTTTGATAGAAATCAAAGGTGGCAAGATTTTAATGCCAACAAAACTGAAATGTAATGGAAGCTGATGCCATCAAGAACCTCCCATATAAGAGATAAAGAGGGCTCCAAGATTCAAGGCAACCAAAGACTGACCACTCTTCATCTGAGAGGCAGTACACCAAGGATTTCAAGAAAGATTCTCAGTTTACTACTTCAAACAATCATGAGCTATGAACATTAATAAATGCAATCCCCTTATAACTTGACATGCCAACAAGACGTAGGGGTTTATATCCAGTGTTGTTTATTTTATAGACTGGTTTAAGATCTACTTCTGCCTTAACAGAAAATACTGCCTCAACGACCACCTTGCCCAAAAGCCAATGATTCTCAATGATAATATAATTTGACATCCTACACTACAATGAATGATAGCATCCTTAGCTCACATTGAGGATCTGGGATCGATCTCTGGCATGGGTGAAATGCTGGGCATGCTGCCTTACACCTGGTGTCCCTGTTCACCTAGCAGCAAGTACCTGAATATTAAGTCAACTGTTGTGGTCGCATCAAGGGACTTTCTAAGTCTGTATCACTTATATCATGTACTATATAGAAATAAATATTAGTGTATTATTGTATGTTTCCAAATCCTGTATATGAGGGATGTTTTTTTTTTTTTGCAAGAACAGCACATCTGTGCGTTATTAAAACTACTACCTGCATGTTTCAACATCTTCAAGGGATTTAAGAAGAAATTTCCACGTATAGGTAAGGAGATAATGGCCCTTGTCAGGCATGCTGGATTTGATGAGGATGGTGTGCAGTTGATGGAGACTCATATTGAGGAACTTGCCAATATGGAATTGATGTACACTATAGAGCAAGCCAAGTTGGAAAAGGATGAGGTAAAAATAAAGCTATGTTTACTTTATGAAACAAGCCTATACTACTTAATTTTAAAAAAATATTATAATTATAACATTAGACTTAATGTGAGATCCCAAAATGGCCTCTGCTGCTGCAGCCAACAATGTCTTGCAGTGCCGCAAGTCACTGGATGTAGAAAACATGTCATGCAAAGTAGCCACCACAGACAGCCCCAAAGAGGGTTCCTGCTGTAGCCTTTACAAACCGTACATCCCCCTGCCCCAATCCAGCTGTAAGGCAGTAAATAATCTTATTCCTCTCTCTCCCTCCCACTAATTCACTGATTCAGTTACTCAGCAATTTTAATTTTGTTAAAAACTGAAAAGTATACCTTTTATTATTAACTAATAAACCACCTCTGTACACAAATAACCCGCACATAGGAGAGGGGAGCTTATGACTACGTGTGGGTTATTTGTGTATTGTTCCAGACATGGTATTGTCTTTTTTTCTTCTTCACCTCTGATTACAACACACATGTAATGAGTTCCTGAGTGGCAAACCCAGTAGTCAAGTGGTAGGGGTAGTGGCTGAACTAGGGTTAATGACATGAGTCTAAACTTAACAGATTATATGTGGGAGAACACAAGGGCCAAGGTCAAGAGAGGTAGTATGTAGAGATGCAAACACCAGGAGAATTCATATGCAAGTGAGAGCTACGAAGGTGGCAGCGGCTGGCCTAGGCGGAGTGCTTGCTTGCTTTGCAATACATGTGCAGCCTGCTGAAGTCTCACTATTCTTGCCATCAGTTTAACAATATCAGCAGTGACACACACAACTCCCCCCCCCCCTCTGTGGAAGGTCATTCACATATACAGTATGAGGAACAGACTCAGTTCAAATTTATCCTTGTGGAACCCCTCTCATTACTCTCTCCCATTCTAATATATCTTTCCTTGTTATTTCTCTCCCATTCTAATATCTCTTGCCTTGTTGTTTCTCTCCACATTCTATCATTCAGGTACCCGCTGACCTGTTCCTCTAATTTCTGTACGAATCTCTGATGTGATACTATATCAAGGGATTTCTTACAATCCAGAAAGATGCATTCCATTTGATCCTTCCTTTCTTGTTTTACCTCAGAGACTCTTACCATAAAACTCAGCAAATTTGTGAGACTCGATATTCAATCCCGTATAAGGCAATCAGCTATTTCCAACTGCCACAGAAGAAATTATTTGACTAATTTATTTTCAAAAAATACTATCTTACTTCCATTATAACACAATACAATGGACCCTCGGTTAACGAAAGGTTCCGTTAACGAAAGCTTCGGAAAAAGAAAGCTTTTTTCGTAATCGGTTAGCGAAAAATTCCTCGGTTAGCGAAAGGTATTAGACGTGTCCACCTGCTCCGCGCAAGCGCAGGACGCCAGTGAAGCGTTGTTTACCATTGAGAGAACATTACCTAGCGTGCTCTTTTAAAGATTCACAATATATTTGGTGTCTTTTTTGGTGGTTTAGTGATTGTCACTGTGAAATAAGTCACCATGGGTCCAAAGAAGCTTCCTAGTGGCACCCCTGTGGTAGCATTCATGCAGGGAGTGTAGCATTCATGCAGGGAGTGTAGCATTCATGCAGGGTGTAGCAGGCATGCAGGGAGTGTAGCATTCATGCAGGGGTGTAGCAGGCATGCAGAGGAGGTGAGCATCTCATGCAGGGAGTATAGCATTCATGCAGGGAGTGTAGCATTCATGCAGGGAGTGTAGCAGGCATGCAGGGAGTGTAACATTCATGCAGGGAGTGTAGCAGGCATGCAGGGAGTGTAGCATTCATGCAGGGAGTGTAGCATTCATGCAGGGAGTGCAGAAGGCATGCAGGGAGTGTAGAAGGCATGCAGGGAGTGTAGAAAGCATGCAGGAGTGTAGAAGGCATGAAGGGAGTGTAACATTCATTCAGGGAGTGTAGCAGGCATGCAGGGAGTGTAACATTCATGCAGGGAGTGTAGCAGGCATGCAGGGAGTGTAGCATTCATGCAGGGAGTGTAACATTCATGCAGGGAGTGTAGCATTCATGCAGGGAGTGTAGCATTCATGCAGGGAGTGTAGCATTCATGCAGGGAGTGTAGCATTCATGCAGGGAGTGTAGAAGGCATGCAGGGAGTGTAGAAGGCATGCAGGGAGTGTAGAAGGCATGCAGGGAGTGTAGAAGGCATGCAGGGAGTGTAGAAGGCATGCAGGGAGTGTAGAAGGCATGCAGGGAGTGTAGAAGGCATGCAGGGAGTGTAGAAGGCATGCAGGGAGTGTAGAAGGCATGCAGGGAGTGTAGAAGGCATGCAGGGAGTGTAGAAGGCATGCAGGGAGTATAGCAGGCATGCCCCTGTAATCCTCCCTATTCTCCAGATGCCTGCAAGTCTCTTTAATAAAGGTAAGTAAATGTTATTTATATTTTATTTTTGGTCAATATTTTTTTGTGGAACGGATTAATTGTATTTACATTATTTCTTATGGGAAATAAGGATTCGGATTACGAAAGATTCAGATTAAGTAATAGCTCCTGGACTGGATTAATTTCGTTAACTGAGGGTCCACTGTATAAGAAAATACTCAGTAAATGACCACTATTATCGATGAAAAATTCTCATTAGAATGGTGTCAAGCATCACAACACTTTAGAAATTAGTTTTGCTTTATCACTGCCTGAATACAGGCCAATTTCAATATTTTTAGTTATAGACATGTTAACTATTCATTATTATGTTTTAAAATTAAGAACTATGATAAAAATGTACAAAAAAATAAGCCGTGTTTAGGGTAATAAGTGTCTTAAGGTAATAAGTGGCTCTTAAAGTAATAGTACATGTCTTCTTAAGGTAATAAGTGGCACCTTGTAAGGAAATAAATGGCATCTTTATAAGTACAGTGGACCCCCGGTTTTTGTAATTTATTCATTCCAGAATGCTGTTCAAGTGCCATTACAAACGAGTTTATTCCCAAAGGAATAATGTAAATTAAACTAGTCCTTTTAGACCCCCAAAAATACACTTACATAATTGTTTGAGTTTGGAGCATAACGAACACCGGGGGTCCACACTCTACTTATTCCCCTGACGTTAGAACCCAGCTACGCCACTGAAAACATGATCACTTTTTCTAAACAGAAATAGAACGATGAAAATTTCTACCTCCTTTCTAGTAAATACCAGGAATAGTATTGTGTCCCATCTATTTATACAAGTCATTTCTTTAATACGCTGATAGTAGATTAAATACAGTGGACCCCTGGTGTTTGTGATGCTCCAAACTCGAACAATTATGTAAGTGTATTTTTGTAAGTGATTTTGTAAGTGTATTTTTGGGGGTCTAAAAGGACTAGTCTAATTTACATTATTCCTTATGGGAATAAATTCGTTTGGTAATGGCACTTGAACAGCATTCTGGAACGGAAAAAATCACGAAAACCAGGGGTCCACTGTACTGAATATGAAATACCTCAAGCAAACCATGCTCCTGTAGCTACAGTACTGTACAGTGGTCCCTCGATTTTCGCCAAAAATTTGTTCCAGAATGCTGCTCAAGTGCCATTACCGAACGAATTTACTTCCTTAAGAAATAATGTCACGTAGGTTAGTCTATTTCAGACCCCCAAAAATACACTTGCAACAGCACTTACGAAAATACACTTACATAAATGTTCGAGTTTGGAGATGCACGAAAACCGAGGGACCACTGTATATACAAAATGTAACATCCAGCCCATTAAAATTGTACCATTAAAATTACAAATCTGCCCATCTTTAGCGCCAATAAATTTAATGACATTCCAAGTACGAAGATGGGGATGTGTTATAACTAAGCTACTTTATTTTGAAAAATACAAAAATGTGCATTGTGATAAACAGTGTACCTGGAGGGTGTTCCCAGGGTCAAAGCCCCTGGGAACACCCTCTAGCAGTACATTTATATTTTTTGCTCAGAACTTACTCATAATATACAGTGAAACCCCGACTAACGCAACCTCCATATAAGTAAAAATCGTGTAACGAAAGCTTTTTTCGCAAAATATTTTTCTTGTGTAGCATAACGTACCAGACCTGTCCGCCTGCCATGCGCAAGCACGGTGAGGTGGACAGGATGCCAGTCAAGCATTGTTTACACTTGAGAGAACATTACCCAGTGTGCTCTTTCAAACATTACCAATACTTTTGTTGTGTTTATTGTTGGTTAAGTGATTGTCACTGTGAAATAAGTCACCATGGGTCCAAAGAAGCTTCACAAGTCGATAAAGGCTATAGCACCAGCCAGTGATAAAGTGAAGCAATGGAAATAAGTCACTCTGTCTTGACTTTTTTAGGTTATCCTAGGTTTTCTACACATATGCTGCTATGTATGATAATCTATGTATAACTGGATTTGTGTATACCTGAATAAACTTACTTACTTAAGTAAGTTAAGCGATTAATAGATAGAAAATGACGACACAAAACTTAACTTCTACAATGTTGTTTGAGATTATATAGGGACACTGAGAAGAGCGCAGTCCTCTGCCACCATCTCTAAAAGGTAAGTGAAAGTATTTCTTAATTATATAAGTGTGAATATTTCTTATTTATAAATTAAAGTGTAAATATTTCTTATTTATAAATTAAAGTGTAAATGTTTCTTAGTTATAAATTATGCACATTGTTTTGTGTGAATAGTGATGGCCAGCTGCTGCCACCCACCACGGCTTATGGTCAGTGGCCCTTATACCCAACAACAGCAAACACACTACCACCAGTCTTACATTGTAATGACATGTTTTATTCATTCTAGAGTTTATGTCATGTTTCTATGTTATTAATATTCTTTATGTCATATTAGATGAATTGTGCTAGATAAATAAGCTATAGAGTTGATATTATTGTCATATTGAAGGACTATTTTGCCCTGCCTCCAAACAAACTCTCATACGCCAACAAGAGTCTTCAATAAAAGTAAAACTTATTTAACTGTTCATTTGTCCATTATAATTAGTGCTTTATATTTATTTCTCATTTTTTTCTGTATGTAAAACTATAGTACAGTGGACCCCCGAGTAACGAACAAAATTCATTCCAGAAGCCTGCTCAAGTGCCATTACTGAACGAATTTACTCCCTTAAGAAATAATGTCAAGTAGGTTAGTCCATTTCAGACCCCCAAAAATGCACTTACAAAAGCACTTACAATATTATACTTACATAATTGTACGATTTCTGGGGTGTTTGTTAGGCAGGGGTCCACTGTATTTATTCTTTAACAAAAATGAATTTTTGGTGAAATTTTTTGGGTGGAAACGGATTAATTGTATTTACATTATTTCTTATGGGAAATAAGGTTTCGAATTATGAATTTTTCGTGTTAAGAAATAGCTCCCGGAACGGATTAATTACATTAGTCAAGAGACCACTGTAATAAATTACAGCCTCTCCTCATTTAGCGACGTACTCGTTTACCGACGCCTCTGACTTACGACGGGCTCTTTGACCAGTATTCATACCTAAATAATGCATATTACAGCTGATTTCCTCTGTTCTGGTTACAGTTGACCCCCAGTTTACGTTATTAATTCATTCCAGAATGCTGTTCAAGTACCGTTACCAAACGAATTTGTTCCCATAAGGAATAATGTAAATTAGATTAGTCCTTTCAAACCCCAAAAATACACTTACAAAAGCACTTACAAAAATACACTTACATAATTGTTTGAGTTTGGAGCTGTACGTAAACCGGGGGTCCACTGTATTTCAATATACAGTGGACCACCGATATTCGAACGGCTCGCCATTCGAACAAATCGTCATTAGAACAAGAAAATCGATATCATCATGCGAACAAAATATCACGATTCGAACAAGTGTGTCCATCACCTGTCCGCCCAGGCGCTTGGAGAGCCAGTCCCTCGTTGTTTACACTCGAGAGAACAATACCCTGCACACTCATCCAGACATTTCACACTTAATTATAATTGTTTGGAGTTTGTTCATTAAGTGTAGAGTGTGAGGCAGTGGTGAGAGGCAGTGGGAAGGCGTAGAGTGGGTAGAGGCAGTGGTGAGAGGCAGGGTGAGAGGCAGTGGTGGTAGAGGCAGTGGTGAGAGGCAGTGGAGGTAGAGGCAGTGGTGGTAGAGGCAGTGGTGAGAGGCAGTTTTGGTAGAGGCAGTGGTGAGAGGCAGTGGTGGTTAAGGCAGTGGTGAGAGGCAGTGGTGGTAGAGGCAGTGGTGGTAGAGGAAGTGGTGAGAGGCAGTGGAGGTAGAGGCAGTGGTAGAGGCAGTGGTGAGAGGCAGTGGTGGTAGAGGCAGTGGTGGTAGAGGCAGTGGTGAGAGGCAGTGGTAGTTGAGGCAGTGGTGAGAGGCAGTGGTGGTAGAGGCAGTGGTGGTAGAGGAAGTGGTGAGAGGCAGTGGAGGTAGAGGCAGTGGTGGTAGAGGCAGTGGTGGTAGAGGCACTGGTGAGAGGCAGTGGTGGTAGAGGCAGTGGTGAGAGGCAGTGGAGGTAGAGGCAGTGGTGGAGAGGCAGTGGTGAGAGGCAGTGAGGTAGAGGCAGGGAGGTAGAGGCAGTGGTGAGAGGCAGTGGTGGTTGAGGCAGTGGTGAGAGTGAGCAGTGGTGGTAGAGGCAGTGGTGTAGAGGCAGGTGTGAGGCAGTGGTGAGAGGCAGTGTGGTAGAGGCAGTGGTGAGAGGCAGTGAGTAGAGGCAGGGTAGAGGCAGTGGTGAGAGGCAGTGGGGAGAGGCAGTGGTAGAGGCAGTGGTAGAGGCAGTGGTGAGAGGCAGTGGAGGTAGAGGCAGTGGTGTAGAGGCAGTGGTGAGAGGCAGTGGTAGAGGCAGTGGTGAGAGGCAGTGGGGTAGAGGCAGTGGATGGTAGAGGCAGTGGTGGTAGAGGCAGTGGGGTAGAGGCAGTGAGAGGAGAGGGCAGTGGTAGAGGCAGTGGAGGTAGAGGCAGTAGGTAGAGGCAGTGGTGAGAGTGGTGGTAGAGGCAGTGGTGAGAGGCAGTGGAGGTAGAGGCAGTGGTGAGAGGCAGTGGGGTGAGGCAGGGGGTGAGAGGCAGTGGTGGAGAGGCAGGTAGAGGCAGTGGTAGAGGCAGTGGGTAGAGGCAGTGGTAGAGGCAGGAGGTAGAGGCAGTGGTGGTAGAGGCAGTGGTGAGAGGCAGTGGTGAGAGGCAGTGGAGGTAGAGGCAGTGGTGGTAGAGGCAGTGGTGGAGAGGCAGTGGTGAGAGGCAGTGAGTAGGTGATGAGAGGCAGTGGTGGTAGAGGCAGTGGTGAGGGAAGGCATAGGAGCTGGTGACTGGTAGAGGCAGTGGAGTGAGAGGCAGTGGAGTAGAGGCAGTGGTGAGAGGGCAGTGGTGAGAGGCAGTGTGAGAGGCAGTTGGTGGTAGGGCAGTGGTGAGAGGCAGTGGTAGTAGAGGCAGTGGTAGAGGAGTTTGGTAGACAGGAATCAGTGGTAGTAGGGCAGTTATAGTAAACGAAGATTAATGAAGGTGGAGGGTTATGTAAACAATCAGTTTGTTGCTTTACCAGCCTGACACGAAGATTTGTGTTTCCAAGCTGACGAAGTGACTTGCTACATTACAACCCGCTTAACTAACATCTACAGATGTTTCCAGCTTCAAAACCCCACCATCTTTCAGACACATTGTAATGACATACATATTTTATTCATTCTAGAGTGTATATCAGGTTTTTATGTTATTTAGATTGTTTATTATGTCATATTAGATGAATTGCGATAGATAAATAAGCTGTCGAGCTGATAATAGCTTCACAGTGAAGTACTATTTTGTCATGACTCCTGACAGCAGGGACGGATTAATTGTATTTCTATTATTTCTTATGGGAAAAATTAAATCGCCTTTCGAACATTTCACATTAAGAACAAGCTCCTGGAACGGATTAAATTCGAATGGCGAGGGTCCACTGTACAGTATACTACTGTATAAACATTTAAAATATACCAGAAATGTTATAAATGGTGTAAAGGTGACATTAAAACAATATAAAAGATGGTCGACACAAACTCACTACTATTATAGTATGCTCCTCACTTAGCGACGAATTCGTTTAACGACGTGGTCTCAGGAACGGAACTCTGTCATTAAGTGAGGAGAGGCTGTATTAAGGATGTATCTAGAAAATTAAATGCTAGATTGTGACCAGTTAAAAGGAAACTTTAATAAATTCTGCTGATATGATGTATACAAATAAACATAAGTTCAATATTTACAAACAAAATTATTAAATAAAAATGTTTTTGTATTAGATCTATACAATTTTTATAGTTCTGTTTTCTGCCAATAATTTTTAAGACAAGAGATTTTCCCATAAGTAAATCAATATAAATTTTTATGAAGCCAATAAAAATAAATTAACTATGCTCACTGTTATTTAACATAAACTGCAAAACACATGCTTTACAGCATTGGAATTAATATGACACTGATATCTAACTAATTCAGAAACTTTCTAAATCCAGAATAAATTTTTAAACTTTAATCTCTAAAACTCAGACTTTTGTAACTGGCAAAAAAAAAAAAAAAAAAGGCAATTTAGAAAGATCTATTTGATTATAAAATGATTTTAAATAAAAAGAATGCTTTCAAAATTTTTAACTCTTAAATTCAATAACTAAAATACATAATTTTCCTAATAAAATTATATTATTAATTGTAATCTCAAAAATTCAGTTTAAAATCAATTACAGATTGACCATCACTAATCCAGCATCATCAAGACCTGTAGGGTGCCGGAATAGTGATTTTGCCGTGGTTAGGTTAGAATACACTTAACCCAATGGTTATATTTACGCTGCGGCGACTTTAACCACTTTACGCCCTATTTTTGGCCCATTCCAATGTTCCATTCTACCAAATTCTTAGCTATTTGGCTAGTACTTCTATTCTTTCGATTGAGTACAAGAAACCGCCCATTTGCCTACTTCAATACCCAATAAACTAGTCAGAAATCGGTAATTTGGCCAATTTCACAAATTTTAAGAGATGCCAATTCCAAAATAGGGTTCAGAATAAATAGTGCAGACATTCCTAGCACTAAAATAACATTTTCTCTGTTCATTAGTCATGTCTGCAGGCCCCTCTTATATTGCACTTGCTTTCCATTTTGAATTTTTATTCACACAAAAAATAGAAGATTCACCGTTATGCAGACTGATGCATTATTGCAATAATTGTATAAATAATGTCAACCCATTCGTGACTGCATATTAGACTGGCCAGTTGGATACGTATTGAACATGAAAGGGACATTTCACTGAGCTCATTTTGATCTCGGAAACCAATCAAAATTATATCTATTTCTGTAATATATTTTCCATTCTATCAAATGAGAATAAAAAAATTGAGAATACAACCATTCAAACCATACGAAAATACGCCATCAAATCACTGTTTTACACCAAATGAGGTTCTTTCATGAGCGGCTGAGATTGTAAGCACCTCCACAGACTACTCTATATGGCAATTTCAGGCACAGCTTATCTGAGTGAGCTTTGAGCCATGACCAACTGAAGCACCTATTATGACAATATACGGTGTATGTCTTTAGCATTTCTTTCGTTGGAACCATGGCTAGGGCTAAAAGTGAGCAGGTTATAACAATGGAGAAAAAGAAATTGGAATGACTTATGCAGCAAGTAGTGTCACCAAACAGTAGCAGCAGGTTGATATGGCGACCCCGGAAATTTGAAATTAGTGCTGGATTATTGATGGAACCAGATTACTGATTGCCGAATTAGTGAAGACCAACCTGTATTTTCAAATAAGTGAGATTGTTTCCAAATTTTTTTCATTAATCCTTGAAATAGCATATGAGTAAAAATCCAGACCATGGCAAACCTTTACAGATTTTTTGTGGGGAGGGAAAGGTAGAAAGGTTAGGTGAGAACGAGAGACATTTACTACTGTACAGTATACATAACTGTCCATCACTTAAAAAATATTAAAAAAATTACTTGCAAACCAAGATGTGGACAACAAAGAAATGGATCTTCAAGAAACAACGTGTGTACAGCATACAGATAAAATAAAAGATCACAACAATTCTCTGCCAAAGTCACAGTGCAGTAGAAAGAGAAGCAGAGTTCCAGCAATATATGTGCTTAAACATCTATTCACTTCATTCCTTTGGTAAAACTAATAATATACTTCTGTTTTGCCTTCCATTTCAACAAATTACATTATAACAAATCTGTCAAACTCAAAAAAACATTAACCAATTGATTGCTTTTTCCTCATTCTTATTTTCTGCACTCTTGTAAGCCACCTTCACCAATTTATAATTCCTTACATTATTATGACACATTCAAATGAAACACAATTCACTGGATTTGTAAATTAATAGGGAAACAAAAATATATTTTCTGATGGCATAAAACATTGCTCATTTTTTGTGTGTTAGAAAATGAGTTAATAAAGTTGATCTCTGGGAAGCCCGATATGGACACATTGAGCAAGAATATGGTTTCTCTCCTGTATGAGTACGAATGTGGTTTACTAATGTATTTTTTGTGCTAGCACAATATGGGCAATGAGGACATATGAAAGGTTTCTCTCCAGTATGAGTACGTATGTGTTTTGTCATGCAGGCTTTCCTAAATGTTGAGTAAACACAGTAGGGACACTGATGCACCTTGATGACAGCATGCCTTCCGCTGTTCTTCAAACCGTCACTGTTCGATTCCACCTGTCAGAAATGCCTAACTTAGTTACTGGCATCACTCATTAAAAATCTTTTCATAATACCACATACAAAATATCTACTCTTAGTTTTCCAATGTCTATGAAATCATCTAATAAAACCTGCAGCTGAAACATTATGGAGCAGGGAAAATTATTAAAAAACAGGAATTCAATTCCTTGTCCTGCAACTCTATGTAACATATTCCAGATATCCACAGTGGAAGCAACTACAACAACTGCACTATTACACATTGACCTTACAAGTAAATAATAAACTAAATGACAACTCCCTTCCCAGAATAAATATGAGGTTAGTACAATGAATAAACTTGCTATTAAATAGCAAAATAAATAAAAATGACTACTCGTGCAAATAAAAAATCACATCTAATAGCCAGGAGAATGTCATTATCTATTTATAAAATAATAATAATAATAATAATAATAATAATGCACTACTGTCAGAACTGCAGTAGTATTCACACGGGGAATTTTTTTTATGTTCGAACAGGATACAAAATTTATCAGAACATCTCATAGAATGGAAAAAAAAACATAAAAGACCTATGAAAAAATAATGCCAGATGAACTTTTGTTTAGAACACAATAAGCCAAATACAGTAGACCGGCAATTAACCCTTTCACTGTCGCAACCCCTGCTCACAAACTTGCTCTCACGTGTTGAAGAATTTAAAAAAAAATATTTTTCTTATGAAATGATAGAGAATCTTTTCCCGATGGTAATGACACCAAAAGAACGAAATTTGATGGAAAACTTACAGAATTACGCTCTCGTGAGTTAGTGGTCTCCTCGATATATACGCCTCTGCAATTTCGCCCACTTTGAGACCTATTTTTGCCCAATTCCATTGTTCCAGTCGACCAAACTCATAGCTATCTCACTAGAACTCCATTTGTTCTATCAACTGAATATAAGAAACTACCCGTTTACCGATTTCAACTACCTAATAAAGTGGTTAGAAAATGGCAATTTGGCCAATTTCACATAAATTTCAAAAGATGCCAATTTCAAAATAGGGGCCAGAATAAACAATGCAAACATTTCTAGCACTAACATAAAAAAATTCTGTTCATTAGTCACATCTCCAGGCCCCTCTTATACTACTCTTGCTTTCCATTATGAATTTTTATTTACACACAAAAAATAGAAGATTTATTGCTATGCAGACTACTGCATTATTGTAATAATTGTATAAATAATGTCAACCCATTCGTGACATATTAGACTGGCCAGTTTACTCTAGAACATCGGCAAAAATCTAACATTTCCGCTATTTTGAGCTCAATTTCAAGGTACTTTTCATCATGAAACCAATCAAAATCATCTCTATTTCTGTAATACAGTGGGCCCTCCGTTTTCGTCGATCTCCATTATCGCTGATTTCGGTTTTGGCCAAGTTTTTTCATCAAAATATTGGCTCCCTTTGCGTCGATTTCCTCCGTTTTCATCTATGGTACAGAACCTGTCCAGTCCCCAGCGCTCACACAAAGCCACCTCCCACACATTCTCGGCCAGTGTCGTGTTGTTTCTCGGTGAGTGAACATATCCTGAGAGGTCATATGAAACATTTCGTAATAATCCATTGTTTTCAGCACTTGTTTATTGTGTGTGACTGCTAAATAAGCCACCATAGGCCCAAAGACAGCTCCTAGTGCCAGTCCTTTGGTAAAGAAAGTGAGGAACACCATAAAATTAAAGAAAGAAATCGTAGCAAAGTACCAAAGTGGAGTTGATAAAGGCAATAGCACCAGCCAGCGATAAACTGTAGCATTAACAGTGTAGCAAGTAAGTTAAACGATAGAAAAAGGACGACACGAAACTACTCCAATATTGTTTGAGGTACAGTGGACCCCGAGTATCGTAATTAATCCGTTCCAGGAGCTAGTACTTAACACGAAGTTTTCGAAATTCGAACCATTATTTCCCATAAGAAATAATGTAAATACAATTAATCCGTTCCACAAAAAAATATTCACATATAAAATAATTAAAAACAATATATATATATACATTTACTTACCTTTATTGAAGAGTTGCAGGCATCTGGAAGATAGAGTAACTCCCTGCATGGCTGCTACACTCCCTGCATGAATGCTAAACTCCCTGCATGCCTGCTACACTCCCTGCATGAATGCTACACTCCCTCCATGAATGCTACCACAGGGGTGCCACTAGGAAGCTTCTTTGGACCCATGGTGACTTATTTCACAGTGACAATCACTAAAGCACCAAAAAAAACACTAAATGTAGTGTGAATGTTTGAAAGAGCGCGCTAGGTAATGTTCTCTCAATGGTAAACAACGCTTCACTGGCGTCGTCCTGCGTCCCGCGCAGGCGCGGAGCAGGCGGACAGGTCTAATACGTTACGAAACACGAGCGGTTTTACGATTCTCGAAGTCGTAAAAAGCTTACGAAACACGATGTTTACAAAGTAAGAACCTTTCGAAACTTGGGGGTCCACTGTACATATATAGGGGCACTGACAAGAAAGCCACTCTGCCACCATCTCCTCCAAGGTAAGTGTACATATTTCTTATTATAAAGTGTAAATATTTCTTATTTATAAATTAACCCTTTGACTGTTTTGGTAGTATATATACGTCTTACGAGCCAGTGTTTCGGACGTATATATACTCAAAAATTCTAACGGCTTCAAATCAAGTGGGAGAAAACTGGTAGGCCCACATATGAGAGAATGGGTCTGTGTGGTCAGTGTGCGCTGTATAAAAAAAATCCTGCAGCACGAAGTGCATAATGAGGAAAAAAAAAACTGACCATGTTTTTGGATTAAAACGCAGACTTTGAGGTGTATTTTCGTATAGTATTTTGATTTTGATTAGTTTCATGATGAAAATGACCTTGAAATTGAGCTCAAAGTAGTGGAAATGTTCGATTTTTGCCAAAGTTCAAGAGTACACAAATCACGCCATTCGTCCAATACACGTCAACTGGTGAGTCTAATATTCTTACACAAGTGCATTGATATTATTTATACCATTTTTACAATAATGCAGTAGTCTGCATAACAGTAAATCTTCTAATTTTTGTGTGAATAAAAAATCAAAATAGAAAGCAAGAGTAATATAAGAGGGGCCTAAAGACATGACTAATGAACAGAGAAAATCTTATTTTAGTGCCAGGAATGTCTGCATTGTTTATTCTGGACCCTATTTTGAAATTGACATCTTTTTTTATTTTGCATGAAATTGGCCAAATTGCCAATTTCTACCCACTTTATTGGGTAGTTGAAATCGGTAAATTGGTGGTTTCTTGTACTCAATCGATAGAACAAATGGAGGTCTAAAGAACTAGTATGAGTTTGGTCGACTGTAACAATGGAATTGGCCGAAAATAGGGCTCAAAGTCGGCGAAATCGACGATGTGTATATATCGCCGACATCACTAACTTCGCGAGAGCGTAATCCCTAAGTTTTCCATCAAATTTTGTACTTTTGGTGGCATTACCATTGGGAAAAGATTCTCTATCATTTCATAAGAAAAAAATAATTTTTTCCCCAAAATTTTGCGACATAGAATGACAGTTTCAGAATGGTGCCTCCGACAGTCAGAGGGTTAAAGTGTAAATATTTCTTATTTATAAATTATGTACATTGTTTCAGTGTGAATAGTGGTGGTGGCTTCTGCTGCCACTACCACTATATGTACGGCTAATGGTCAGTGGCCCTTATAAACCCAACAACAATAACACACTACCACCAGTCCTCACATACGTAATGACATTTTATTCATTCTAGAGTATATATCATGTTTCTGTTATTAATATTGTTTATTATGTCATATTAGATGAATTGTGGTAGATAAATAAGCCGCAGAGGTGATATTAGTGTCATATCAAAGCATTTTGTTCTGCCTCCAAACAATATACTCGCCTCCTTCTCCCCTCCTCTCTGTCTTCCATACACCAACAAGAGTTGCCAATAAAGGTAAGTGTGATGTTAAAGTTCATTTATACATGTTATTAGTGCTTTATATTTATTAGTCATTATTTTCTGTATGTAAATCAATATTTAATCTCTAAAAAAAATATTTTTTTGTTAATGCTCCTGGGTGTCTGAAACGGATTAATTGGATTTACATTATTTCTTATGAGGAAAATGGTTTCAGTTTTCACTGGTCTCTCTGGAATGGATTAACCCTTTCAGGTTTATTGACGTACTAGTACGGCATCGCGCGGGTTATGACGCTAGGTAGGCCTTAATGAATGGTGGAGGAGGAAGGGTCTGCGTGGTCAGTGTGGCAGTAGGAAAAATCGGGAGCCAGTGGTGCATTGTGGGAACGCCATGTTATTACACATTTTCACCATGCCTGGCGGTAAACTCCTCACTCCTTGGCGGATGGGACTCTTTTTTTCCCCAGTGACAGTTCTAACACCGATGGGAGTGTCAGTGGTGATGAGTTTCAAGGTTTTGAGGCAGTTGTGACCGAAACTAATGACCATAATACCGGTAATATTGAGGAAAACCCAGATGACCCCCAGCCCTCCACCTCCGGGCGGTGGCATCTTGTTCACGCTCAATTGTACCAGAACAAAAGAGGAAACTGTTATTTACTCATATCCCAGACTCTGATGTGAGCAATGGTGATGATAGTGATAGTGAATATGAACTCCAAGCTCTTCAAAACAGTTCCAGTAGCAGAGTGGTGTGGAATATTCTCCAGTGAAGCGTCAGTATATACGACGGTATATGCGCTCTGGTAGCGTGCCATATGCTATTCCAAGGGAAGGAGTACATCTCGGAGTACATCCCGTGGGTACAACAGGAAGTGATAGTGAAATGACAATGATAGTGTTGCAATTGGAATGAGAAATGCGCAAGCATCTGTTAGTGGTAGTGGTGGTGGTGCCAGGCGCGAGGCACCAGCAGTGGACCATGCTGGCACCGACGCCGCTGAGTCAGCTCAGCTACAACAAAGGCAACCCTCACCCACCCAACCAACCACAACCTCTTCCACAACCCCACAACCTCCACTTCCACAACCCCCACAACCACAACCTCCACTTCCACAACCCCCACAACCACAACCTCCACTTCCACAACCCCACAACCACCTGTAAATATCCAGTACCCACCAGCAGACCGCACCTGGGATTGGCAAGAAGCTGAAATTTTATTCCCAGTCCCCATCAGTTTGATGAAAGTCAATGTGGAATACGCCCATCTTGTCCACTTGGGAACAATGCCAGTGAACTGGAATGCTTTGAATTATTCTTTGATGAACCTCTGATGGATATTATTGTCAGGGAAAGTAACAGATACTACGAGTACACCATGGCAAACACAATACTTTCACCAACATCACGCCTCAACAGGTGGAAAGAGGCAACTGTGGCTGAGATGTACTTGTTCTTTGCCACAATAATGCTTATGCCTCATGTTTATAAGCAAGTGTCAAATCATACTGGTCGACAGACCGCCTGATTGCAACACCAGGTTTCAGTGATATAATAACAGTGAATCGATTTGTGCTACTGCTGAGGATGCTACACTTTTCAGACAAAACCACCCCTGACAGAAACGATAGGTTATATAAGATTAGAAATGTGTTTCTGTATCTGAAAGAGAAATTCAATATGCATTTTTATCCCTTCAAGAAGCTTGTTATTGACAGTCACTGATTCTGTTCAAAGGTAGACTGTCGTTCAAGCAGTATATACCAAGCAAGAGGAAACGCTTTGGTATAAAGTTGTTTGTGCTTTGTGATTGCTCCAGTGGTATTGTATTGGATATTATTGTGTACACCGGAAGTTATACATTGCAAGATACCAGGAGGTTATTGGGTATCTCTGGTGATGTGGTTAGAACAATGATGGAACCATATCTTGGTAAGGGCATATATTATATACTGATAACTGGTACACAAGCCCCACCCTCAGTGATTTTTGCGAGTGAACTTGACAGATGTGTGCGGTACAGTGCGTGCAAATCGTAAGCATATGCCAAGGTTCAATGCAGGCACTCGTAGAGGTCGGTGCAAGCGTTTGCTGCCAATGACATCATGGCATTTCGTGGCATGACAAACGAGATGTCACACTGTTGTCATCTATTCACCCTAACGAAATGACAGACACTGGCAGGGTGAGTAGAGAGCCGATGAACCCATTCTAAAACCTGCAGCTGTGATTGACTACACTCTCAATATGCGATTAGTGGACAAATGTGACATGCAGATTGGGTTTGCTGATTGTGTTCGCAAGAGTTACAAGTGGTACATAAAACTCTTTTTCACATTCTGGACATTACCATGCTCAATGCTTATAATATCTATAAGTTGAAGACCACAAACAAACCACCATATGGCGAATTTTGTTTGTCTGTCATCAGACAAATAATATTCAAGTACGAAGGAGCAAACCTGCAATAGAAACACGCCCAACACCAAGTCATCAACACCTACCCTCTCATCTGAGGCTTGGTGGTGACCACTTCCTAACAAAACTGCCTGCTACTGCTTGCAAGAAAAGGCTCAGAAGAGGTGTTTTATCTGTGCACATACAAAAACGCCCACAACAACGCAAAGACACTCGTTTATGTGTGTGGAATGTGAAACACCACTGTGCATGGAACCATGTTTCAGAGACTTCCACAGGCTGCAGAACTTCTAGAAACATGTCCAGTGACTCTATGTATGTATATATATGATTGAACAATATAAATAACTAATATTTGTTATTGTAAAAATTTGTAAATACATTGTGTAAACAAATTAGTGAAAGAAACTTCATGTGAATATTGTGTTATAAATAGTGAGTGAATATTTGAAAAACAGCACTTATATTGGTCTCACAGGCCATAAAAGTTATTTGCAACAACAAAAAAAAATCGATCAAAAAACAAGTCCAAGAAAGAAAAAAAAAATATTACCGGGTGACCGGCAGTCGGCGATATTGCCGACACCAGTTCCATTTTCGTCAAATTCAAATCTCTATATCTCGATGAGTATTGATCGCAAAAATGTATTTTTTAGCCTATTAGATTTAGAAAAAAAAAAACTATCATTTCATAAGAAATTTTTTTTTTTTTTTTTTTTTGAAATTCATGGACCCTGAGAACAAGATTCGGAGACCCCCATAGGACCCTGAAAGGGTTAAACACTGTATATCTTCCATTCTATCAAATGAGACCAAGAAAACAAGAATACATACAACCATAAATACCATACAAAAATACACCTCAAAGTCGACGTTTTAAACCAAAAACACAGTTGGAGTTTTTTTTCACGCACTGTGTGCTGCAGGATTTGGATTTTTTTTATACTGCGCACACTGACCACACAGACCCATTCTCTCACATGTAGGTCTACCAGCTTTCTCCCGCTAGATTTGAAGCCGCTAGAATTTTGTTGTAATACTACGGCACCAACACTGGCTTGCAAGCCGTAGTACTACGGCACCAACAGTTGAAAGAATTAAGATGTGATCTATTAAAATGTTTTCCCCACAAGACACTTGGGAAACTGCGGCATTTTTTTTTGACCGTGATGCCATAATATTCATGTATGATGATGTAAATTTAAGGAAAAATAGCTAGAAGCTAGCATAGGAATTTCACATTGCTATATGTTTGACATTCATTCATCCTAGGTGCACTTCAATGTTGAATATGTTAGTGATTGATAATTAAGTGTGAAAAGCACAGTAATTAAATGAGAAAAGGATGAGAGATAATCCTGTAGCACAACCATGATACATGTTTGTTTTTGAAGTTCACAGAGCCACCACAGTATGCACCATTTATATACAAATAGTTTATCACAACTAGAGTCTCAGGAAAATTAACAAATATAGCTAAATTAGCCGTTTCCTGCACACTAGTCAAAACATGCAGTGTTTTCATATCCTTTACATCATTAGGGAGAATGAAACATTATTATTATTATTATCAAAAGGAAGCACTAAACCTACCAGGGTCATACAGCACTGCAAGGTAGGAATTGATGCAGGATCTAAGAATAAATAAGGGTGGAGATGACAACAAAGGTAAAGTTAGGAGCGGCTGTGAGGAGTGATAAAGGAAGGATTATCCAAGTTTGTGTAATAAATCAGTTGCTGTCAAAAAGTTGAAGAGGGAGTCTGTCAAAGGTGGGTCCGTCAGCAAGGAGGGAAAATAAAGTAAGGGCGTTAGAGTGGTGACAACATTGGAGGAATATTCTGCGTGCTCGTTGATAGGCAGGACAGTCCAATAGAATATGGAAAATTGAAACAGAAACTAGATAATTCTCACAAAATGAAACAGGATGCCTCTCCATGAGATACCCATGACTTCGACGAGTGTGTCCGATGCGAAGACGAGAGAGTGTTGTCTCCCATCCTCGGTATCGATGACAAGAAGAAGGCAAAAAACCCAAACTTGGTTTGATAGAATGTAATTTGTTATAAGTCATATCAGACCAACGTTGTTGCCAATGGCTGTGAAAGTGAGTAGAGATTACAGCAAAATAGTCAGAGAATAGAAAACCTCTATACGAAACTGGTAGATCATGTACTGTAGATCGCACAGCAGAGTCTGCCTGCTTATTGACCTGAACATCAACATGACCAGGGACCCAATAGAAAACAATTTCTTTATTTTTGCTAATAATGTGGCATAACCAAAGTTGTATACGAAGAACTATGGGATGAAGCAAATCAAATTTTTTAATAGCTTGCAAAGCACTAAAGGAGTCTGAAATGATTACAAACTTTGAAGTAGGCATAGATGTAATACAGATAACTGCAATGAGAATGGCATACAATTCAGCTGCAAAAATGCTAGCCGAGTCTAATAAATGACCTTGCACCACACTGTCAAGAAGCAAGAAGCAACTGTAGGGATTTGGGCTTTCATGCACGGCAAGGGGAAAGAACAGGCACGAACTGTAGGAACTTCTCAAGGGGGAAGTGAAAAGTTACATGCTAGATGAACATATAAAGGGGGCAACTGAAGAGAAGACAAGAGCAATTGAAGATAAAAGAAAAGGGACGGAGTAAACAGGGGCGGCGAACAAACGATGGACTTCTGCTAACGTTCATTACTATCCTGTATGTAGAAGGAGCATGAAGGTCATGAGAGCAGACAAAATAGCGGAGGATGGGACATTTGCTTCTGCATAGAGACACTCGACAGGTGGGGAGCTAAAAGCACCGTGACATAAACTTAATCCCTGATGACGGATGGGATCAAGTTTGGAAAGAGTTGCTGGAGAGGACACAGAATATATCTGGTCACCATAATCTAGCTTCGATAAAATTAGGGCTGAATGCAGTCAAAGGAGGGTTTGACGATCTGCCCCCTATGAAAGATGAAGGAGGTTTTCCCTTTGGGGGTCGACAGGCCTTCTCGGAAACGTGTTCATGGGGTCGAATTTTTTTTGGAAAAAAAATTATTTTTTTTCTTATGAAATGATAGAGAATCTTTTTCCGATCATAACGCCACCACAATTTTGAAATTTGATCTAAAACTAACGGATTTATGCTTTCGCAAAGTTCGAGGTATCTATGACACTGACGCATCGGCGATTTCACCCACTTCGAGCCCTATTTTCGGCAAATTCCAATGTTTCAGTCTCCTACAATTATAGATATTTCGCTAGAACTCCATTTCTTCTATCGATTGAGTACAAGAAACCACCTATTTACCAATTTCATCTACCCAAAATAGTGGTCAGAAAATGGCAATTTTCCAATTTCACACAAATTTCAAATGATGCCAATTTCAAAATAGGGTCCAGAGTAAACAAGGCAGACATTCCTGGCACTAAAATAACATGTTCTCTGTTCATTAGCCACGTCTCCAGGCCCTTGTTCCATTACTTTTGCTTTCCATTTTGAATTTTTATTCTCACACAAAAATAGAAGATTTACTGTTATGTATACAACTGCATCATTGTAAAAATGGTATAAATAATATCAGAGCACTTGTGCATGAATATAAGACTCGCAAGTTGATGTGTATTGGGCGCATGATGTGATTTGTTTACTATTGAACATCGTCAAAAATTGAACATTTTCGCTACTTTGAGCTCAATTTCAAGGTACTTGTCTTTGTCACACCAATGACAATCATCTCTATTTCTGTAATATATCTTCCATCCTATCAAATGAGACCAAGAAAACGAGAATACATTAATAAATACCACATGAAAATCGAAAATCGTTATTTTATTGCATTTTTTGACGATTCAAGGCATTTTCAAGGATTTTCTGAAAAACTATTTTTTTTAGATAAAATACACATATAAGTAAGCTTCCTAAAAGAAAATCATAAATTTTTTGCAAAGTCGCTGCTTTAATCGAAAAAAACGGTCAGTTTTTTTTCTCATTATGCAGTGTGTGCTGCAGGATTTTTTTATACTGCGCACACTGACCACACAGACCCATTCTTTCATATGTATGCCTACCAGACGTTTTCTGCTTAAATTGAGGCCGCTAGAATTTGGGCGTACTAGTATGGCACCAACCCCTGCTCGTAAAACGTACTAGTACGGCACCGACCCCGAAAGGGTTAAGGAGGTTCAGTCGGCTATGGCAAGTTGCTTTCAGGGAGGTAATGTGAGGTTTCCAAGACAACCGGCGATCAAACAGTAGGCCAAGAAATTTGACCGTATCACATTCAGGGATTCATGAGCCATACAGGTATTGTACAATGGAGTATCAGGGACGATTGAACGTCTGGTGAGAGTAATTGTTTGTGTTTTAGCACTAGAAATTTTAAACCCATGAGTAATGGCCCAATGGGAAACATTGTTGACAGTATTCTGGAGTGAGGCTGCTACTAGGCGACAGTCAGCGCCTGCACACGCTATAGTGAAATCATCAACATAGAGTGATGACCAAATATTAGATGGGAGAAAGATGTCAGATCATTTATAGCAAGGAGAAAAAGGGTGGTGTTAAGGACACATACCTGAGGAACACCTTCAGCTTGGACAAAGTCTGGGGAAAGCAAATTAACCCAAACACAGAAATGTCTCTCAGATAAGAAGTTTGTAAGAAAAAATGGCAGATCTGGGATAGATAATACTCAAGAAGGGGAAAGATACAAAGAACATACTGTATACCACTTGTTCAAGTAGATGCAGGCTGCTGTGTAATGCAGCGAAATATGAATGAAGATCTGATGGTATGGTATGCACACAAGAAGTGCACTTTTGTTAAAAAGTTCCATCAGGATAAGAATCAAATGAATGTAATAAAACATAGCCCCAGATGGGATGGACAACAGCAGAGCATAATTTAAGTTCTTGTAAACAGACACAAACAGGGAAAAACTGGGAGAGCAACACCTGAAGCTCATCACAACTACCCCTGAGGCCACTGGATATTCCACTGTAAATAAGCCATGATTTGCGAGAAAAGTATATCGGAAATATGAAACAGTAGGGGTATGAAAGTCTACATGTGGAGGTAGGGAAAAACGAGTAAGCAGCAAATGACTGGAACACTGCGAAGAAAAGAGTTGTGCAGATGGTTTAGTCAAGTGAGGAGAAGAGATGGTAGGTGGATCACTGTCCATCAATGGTTTTGTCTCCTCAATATATTCAGAGATAGCTTCAAGTGTTTTAGAGGACAAGGAAGATGCATGTAGTATGACATCAGAGGTAGAAGGGGGAGCGTGAGTAAAGATCAGAGAAGTGATGGAAGATACCAAAGAAAGGGGAAATGAGAGGGTAGAATTAACTTCAGATGAAACTTGGCAGGGGACAGGAGAGGAGGGGACTGTACGAAGGGGAGGATAAACCTCTACACTCGTAACAGAGCTAGTAAGATGTAAAGAACTAGGTACTAAGACTGGAAAGGAAAAATATTTGGAAAGGCTATGTGAAGGGGTAAAAGGAGGTTTTAAAATTTGAGGATGGTTTAGACTTCAAAGAAGGAGAGAGACAAGGGGAAGGTGTAGTTGTACAAGGTCTTGTAGATATAGAAACATGCGAGCTTGAAGATAAAGATTCAAGAACAGTAGTACAGTGGTACCTCTACTTACAAGCAGCTCCCAACTCGAATAATTATGTAAGTGTATTTTTGTAGGTGCCTTTGTAAGTGTATTTTTGGGGTCTGAAATGGATTAATCTAATTTTCATTATTTCTTATGGGAAAAAATTCCTTCGGTATCGGCACTTGAATAGCCGTCTGGAACGAATTAAGCTCGTAACTCGAGGTACCACTGTATTAGGCATCGAGGTAGAGACCTTGGAGGCAAGGACTGCAAAAGAGTTAGAGACAGGGATGACTGAGGATGTTGAGACAGTGGAAGTAGGTACTACAAAGGTTGGAGGTCTCTTAGTAACTCTAGAATACGAAAGTCGTGGAAGTCTCCCCTGGAGGTAAAGATGAGAGACTGCCATGGCATATGTGAAACCTTCTTTTACGTAAACTTGGCAACAGCAAGAAAAGCCAGGTTAGCCTCATTACAATTAAGGCAAGAAGGATTCAGGTTGCAGGATGTAGGATGTATCGAAGGAGTCAGGTGCAACCTCGGCACATGGAGCTTGTGACGAAACGGCACCAGCAGAAGGTATAGGAGCATTAGAAAGGTCTGAAGAATGCTCAAATAACGAGATAGGGTGTCGTAGCAGAAAGGGGCCCGGGAGGAGCTTGGTCGTGGACTTGGGACTCCATGGTTAAGTCACTTTTCTTTTTGTTTTTTAGAAAACAAAAAAGGAAAAAAGAAAAGAAATAAATTAAAGGAGGGGGAGGGGGAACGTGGAGGTATAGCTCCTTAAAAATTTGAATTTGAATTTGAAAAAAAAAAGGAGGAATGAAAGGGCCGTAAATCCCTCTCCATGCCCAAGAGGAACCCCAGCACCATAAGTAGAGCAGATGCAGCATGGAACTTGTGTCATACCCTACCCTTCATGCCAGTAAACCAGCAACCCTGGATAGCAACCTCACATCTACCGAGCCACCTCGGTGGACAAAAGAGAGGGCGGCTGGATACTCGCCACAAAGCATAACTCCTTTAGCTACCACCTCCCAGAATCCGACAGGCAACCTCCAGAAATACACCCATCACTCGAAAGACACCCAAAGCCGCCCCCCGAGAACCAGAGAGGGAATGGGACATCCCCAGTTGATCCAGATTCCACACCAAGGACCTCAACGGAATAGGTTGGACCACGGTACCCTTCCCCTACCTAGGAACTAGAATGCCTGAGGGAATAACCCCAAAGATTGAAAACAGGAAGGGAGGGGAGGGATAGGGAGAGGAGCAAAGGGAGGGGTGGGATGGGATAGGGAAGGGGGGATTGGGGGATAATTAGGTTCAGTCTGAGGAAGAATACCAAAAAGTCCAATTCCTCAGACCAATAGCCTCTTTACCACGACAAAGGGGGCCCCCTTAATCAGGAATGAAATTTATGACGACATTTCAGTCCGACTTTGACCATTAACTGGGTTGACAGGATCAGCACCTGACTGTGAAAGCCACTTCCCAGAGTGTTTATATGTCCTCTGCTTCTCTTCATTTGCATAATCAAGGTTAGAAAATGAAAGGAGCCTGGATGTAATACATATACATTACCAATATTGTGCATTAGTTTTGATCAGGGGTTCTAAACCAGGGGTTCCCATACCCTTGGGGGTATGGGAACCAAATAATGGGGGTATTGGAGCTAAATAATGGGGTTTATTTACATCTGATGTTTACAAAATGCTAGAAAATTGACAGTTATGTAATTTTATATAGAGATAGTAGGTTGGTAGACACCAACCACCCAGGAAGGTACTACCATAATGCCAAGTGAGTGTGAAACGGAAGCCTGTAATTGTTTACATGATGGTAGGATTGCTGGTGTCTTTTTCTGTTTATAAACATGCAAGATTTCAAGTACGTCTTGCTATTTCTGCTCACACTTAGGTCACACTACACGTGCATGTACAACCCTATATATACACACCCCTCTGGGTTTTTTTTTTATTTTCTTACTAGTTCTTGTTTATCTTCCACTTATCTCCATGGGGAAGTGGAACAGAATAATGGGGGCATGAGAGCCAAATAATGGGGGTATGAGAACCAAATAATGAGGGTATGGGGGCTCAATCTCTGAACACTTTTATATTTTTCTACAAATAAATAAATAAAATAATAAAATCCTGATGATTTTCTTTCAGCTGTTCTGTTTATAGCCATCCATATGTAAAGTAAAACCAGGCAAATGTCATCTTCTGAAGTCATACTGGAACCTAATAGGACTAGTGATGATGATGATTTCAATATTCTGGTGAAGGGGGCTATGTGGACATACTGGGCAGGCAATCCATTGGGGGGTCTGTAATTGTAAAAATGTTAAGAACCCCTGGTTTTGATCAACTCATAGTTTGTGATAAATAAACAAGAACTGCTCCTTACTACTCTTGTTTTTGTTGTTGAAAATGCAAGGGAAATAAAATTATTAATATGCCACTATCACATCTGCAAGGAAACTGATAGGATGGATAACGAGAACATTCAAGACAAGCTATGACAAGCCAATGATGATCCTTTTTAAATCACTTGTTCTCTCTAGGCTGGAATACTGCTGTACATTAACATCTCCATTCAAGGCAGGTGAAATTACAGATCTAGAGAATGTACAGAGAACCTTTACTGCACATATAAGTTCCATCAAACACCTTAACTACTGGGAACACTTGGAAGTACACTCGATTTGTACTCACTGGAGCGCAGGCGAGAAAGATACATCATAATCTACACCTGGAAGATCCTGTAGGGACTGGTCCCTAATCTGCACACAGAAATCACTCCCTACGAAAGCAAAAGACTTGGCAGGCGATGCAACATACCCCCAGTGAAAAGTAGGGGAGCCATTAGTACACTAAGAGAAAACACAATAAGTGTTCGAGGCCCAAGACTTTTGAACAGCCTCCCACCAGCCATAAGGGGAATTACCAATAGACCCCTGGTTGTCTTCAAGAGGGAGCTGGACAGATACCTAAATTCAGTGCCAGATCAGCCGGGCTGTGGTTCATACGTTGGACTATGTGCGACCAGCAGTAACAGCCTCGTTGATCAGGCCCTGATCCACCAGGAGGCCTGGTCATGGACCAGGCTGCAGGGCCGTTGATCCGTGGAATACCCTCTAGGTAGACTCCAGGTAGGTAGCTTATATTTACAAAAGCATTCTTGAAGTCAATCTCACAACATTGACATGGACAGACAGACTCTTGGTCCATCACAGCTCTTTAAACCCAACAATAACAAGAGAAGATAGTGATAACCTGAGAATGTTTTTTTTTTGTGATTTACATCATTATTTAATTGATTTTTGGGGGGATAGCCTCCATTCAAATTAAGGGAGTATTGCTCTGGGCATACTTATTTAGTAAAACTCCTGTCTTATGCTCGGTAATATATGATGGTTGCATGTGACTGTGGTTGAGGTGATGGCAGGTGAAAGTTGAAGAGCTCCTGTCATACAATTGTAGAGGTATTCTACAGGGTCACGTCAACCCTCTCCACACATTTCGAGAGCAATAAGCAATGACAACTACAATGTAAGAATGGAAAACTTGAGTATTTTTGAGTCTTGATGAATTAAAAAACTTTAAGAAAAAATATTTGGCTTTTGGGGGATCTAGAAATAGTGTACTATAACCCAATTATCCCATATGTTCTTCATTTTATTTTAGACAATTTCTTTATTAGATATTTTAAAAAATGTAACTACCTACTTAACAGTCAACTCTACATCAAAGGCCTTGAAAATTATGCAAGAACTTTAAAAACAAAGTCCCATCAATGGTGGTTCAGTACACTACAGCCCTAACTACAATGTTCTAACTTAACCCTTTCGCTGCCTGTGCTGTAGAACTACGGCAAGGTCACTGTCAGAGCCATAGTACTATGCCATGCGCTCAGCTCATAGCTATTTTGCTAGAACTCCATTTGTTCTATCGAATGAGTACAAGAAACTGTCCATTTACCGATTTCAACTACCCAATTAAGTGATCAGAAAGTGGTAATTTGACCAATTTCATACACAATTCAAGTAAGGCCAATTTCAAAATAGGGTCCAGAATTAACAATACAAACATTCCTAGCACTAAAATAACATTTTCTCTGTTCATTAGTCACATCTCCAGGCCCCTCTAATATTACACTTGCTTTCCATTTTGAATTTTTATTCACACAAAAAATAGAATATTTACTGTTAAGCAGAGTACCGCATTATTGTAGAAGTGGTATAAATAATAACAGCGCATTTGTGAAAGCATATTAGACCCACCAGTTTATGTGTATTGGATGCATGACTTGATTTGTTTACTCTTGAACATCGGCAAGAATCGAACATTTCCGCTACTTTGAGCTCAATTTCAAGGTACTTTTAGTTCATAAACCATTCAAAATCATCTCTATTTCTGTAGAATATCTGTCATTCTATCAAATGAGATCAAGAAAATAAGAATACAGCCATAAATACCATACAAAAATACACTGCAAAGTCGGTGTTTTAAACCAAAAACACGGTCGGAGTTTTTTCTTATTATTCACTGCGTGCTGCAGAATTTTTTTTATACTGCACACACTGACCACTCAGACCTATTCTCTCATATGTGGGTCTACCAGCTTTCTCCTGCAAGATTGGAAGCCACTAGAATTTTGGCGTAATATTACGGGACCAACACTGGCTTGCAAACCGTAATATGATGAGACCAACAGTGAAAGGGTTAAAAGCGAGGCAAATTATGAAAGTTATATTTTTCAAACAAATAATTTTTAGTTCCTTAATAAAATTAAAAATCTAATTTGTATGGACTATTTCTTAAGTTAGCAATAATGTAAAACAGGTAAGGATTTAAGAATAAAGGTTAATTTTGCTGTATACAAATTTGTTTTGGGGTAATACCTAAAAAAGTTCACTAACCTTTACCCTAAGGCATACTACCACCCCATCTTCCCTAGTTTTTAACCTGTAACAGTCAATTAACTTCTAAGTACAGGGACCCTAGATTATTGTAAGCCTCGGACTTCGTAAATTTTGCTTTTTGTAACATTTTTTCGTCAAAATATAGCCTCTCTCTTAGTCATTTGCCTCGCTATTAGTCGTTCGTCCTGAACGTGTACGAGCAGCCCCCACACACCATTCCTCACCATTCACAGTCAGTGTGGCACTGTTTATCAGCGAGTGACCGTCACCCTATCCGTTCATATGATACATTTCATAATATTCCATTCTTTTTTGTGGTTGCAACTGCTAAATAAGCCACCATGGGCCCAAAGATAGCTCCTAGTGCCAGATCTTTGGTAAAGAAGGTGAGAAACACAATAGAATTAACCCTTTCAGTCCGAGCCGTAGTTTAACGGCTTTGAGTTCAGGGTCCAAACCGTAGTTCTACGTCATGAGCTCAGCTCACTCAGATAAGCTTTGAGCAGCAAATTTGGGCCTAGATATGAGAGAATACATCTATGTGGTAAATGTGCACCACATAAAACAAATCCTGCAGCATACAGTACATAATGAGAGAAAAAAAAACTGAAACTGCAACTTTCGATTAAAAGAGCGACTTTACAGTTTTTTCGTGTACGTACTTTGTATAGTTGTATTGTGCGAATTTTTGGTCTCATTTGATAGAATGGAAGATATATTACAGATATAGAGATGATTTCGATTGGTTTTAGTACTGCAAATGGCTTGAAACTGAGCTCAAAATAGCGGAAATGTTAAATTTTTGCCTATGTTCAAGAGTAAACAAATGACGTCACATGTCTAATACGCGTCAGCTAGTGGGTCTAATATAAGTTCACAAATGTGGTGATATTATTTGAACAATTTTTATAATATTGCATAACAGTAAATATTCCCTTTTTTGGTTTGAATAAAATTTCATTATGTGAATAAAAAACAAAATGGAATTCATTTGTAAAGACTGAAAACATAACTAATGAACAGAGGAAATGTTAGTTTAGTGCCAGGAATGCCTGCATAGTTTATTCTGCACCCTATTTTGAAATTGGAATAATTTGAACTTTGAGTTAAATTGGCTAAATTACCAACTTCCAACCACTTTATTTTGTAGTTGAAACAGTTGACTGGGAGATTTATTGTGCTCAATCAATAGAATAGAAGTAATATTAGTGAAATAGCTAAGAATTTGGTCGACTGGAATAATGTAATTGGCCTAAAATGGGAGTCAAAGTCGGCAAAATCGCCGATGCGTAAATATAGCTGACACATCAAAATTCGCGATAGCATAATTTCGTCAATTTTCCATCAAATTTAGTACTTTTTGTGTTAGTACCTTTAGAAAAAGATTCTCTACCATTTCATAAGAAAAAATAAGATTTTTTTTTTAAATTAAATTTTTTAATATTTAAATTTAATTTTTTAACCTGAAAGGGTTAAAAAGGACTCATAGCAAAGTACAGTGGTCCCTCGGTTTTCGTGCATCTCCAAACTCGAACATTTATGTAAGATGTATTTTCATAAGTGCTGTTGCAAGTGTATTTTTGGGGGTCTGAAATAGACTAACCTACGTGACATTATTTCTTAAGGAAGTAAATTCGTTCGGTAATGGCACTTGAGCAGCATTCTGGAATGAATTTTCGGCGAAAACCGAGGGACCACTGTACCAAAGTGGAGGAGGAAGAGAGACGGGAGAATGTGCCTTCTTCAGTGATTCAGTAATTCTACAATATGTACGATACTAAAGCAACACGAGTCGATAAAGGCTATAGCGCCAGCCAGCGATAAAGTGTAGCAAGTAAGTCAAGCGATTAATCGATAGAAAAAGGACAACACGAAACTAACTCCTCCAATGTTATTGGAGGTACCTATATAGGGCCACTGACAACACCGCCACCTCTGCTGCCACCTTCACCACCACTATGTAAGGCTCATGCTCTCAGTGGCCCTTATAAACCCAACACCACCACCACTCGTGACATACGTAATGACATATTTTATTCATTCTAGAGCATATGTCATGTTTTTATGTTATTATTATCGTTTATTATGTCATATTAGATGAATTGTGATAGATAAATAAGCTGTAGAGTTAATATTAATGTCATTTTGAAGAACTATCTTGTCCTGTCTCTAACCACACTCCCCTGCCGCCCCCACAATTCCTAACATACGTAATGACATATTTTATTCATACACCAACAAGAGTCTTCAATAAAGGTAAGTGTGATATTATTATTGCTTTATTCTTCATGTCTCATTGTTTTCTGTGAATGTAAATCTATATTTCATGTAAAAAAAAAAATTGTTAATACTTTTGGGTGTCTTTAATGGATTAAT
This sequence comes from Cherax destructor, assembly GCA_009830355.1. NCBI lineage: Eukaryota > Metazoa > Arthropoda > Malacostraca > Decapoda > Parastacidae > Cherax > Cherax destructor. The sequence continues at coordinate 73,225 of WNWK01005217.1, read as the reverse complement.
TGGATTTACATTATTTCTTATGGGGAAAATGGTTTCACAAATCGTAAATTTCGCATTTCGACAGACTCTCTGGAACGGATTAATTACGATAATCGAGGGTCCACTGTACCTATTTTCTGCTAAGTGAACTGGGTCAAATGATGTAACTGACTTGCCCAAGAGTACACCGAGAGACTATTCAACCACTTGCTGTCTTCAAGAGGGAACTAGACAGGTTCCTCAAGTCAATTCCAGGTTGTGATTTGTACGCTAGACTCTATGTGGTCAGCAAAAACAGCCGCTCACCACTTTACTGGATAGGAATGATATTGAGATTACATGTTTCCTACTCGAAATTAAACAAAATTGTTTTACAGTTTTATTATAAGTTCATTAACAAGCACACTTTGTTACTCCCCAAACATATCAAGGTTATCTTGATGCACAATCATGAACAAGGATAAATAAAAGATATTAATTGAAACACTGTTTTCATTACAAGTAGGCACCAGTCATAATTATGTTTATATAATTATGTGTATGCTGCAATAATTTAACCCTTTCACTGTCACGGGCCCAGAAACTAGAAGTCCTGTCAGTGTTGCAATTTTCCAAAGAAAAATAATAATATTATCTTCTAAAATGCAGAGAATCTTTTTCTAAATAAAGTGACACTCCACAATGAAAAATATTATGCAAAACTTATAGAACTATGCAGGCATCAAGTGGAGGTTGAGGAGCACTTTACTCAACTCTGATTTCATCCAATTTTAGGCCCATTCCAGTGCTCAAACTGACCCAATTCCAGGTAATTTGCTTGTATTCCTTCCCTTATATTGACTGTGCACAAGAAACAGCCCATTAAAATATCATATAATAAAATAAATATTTTATTTATGTACATAAAATAAAATTTACACAAATTTCATTTTAAACTTTCTGAAACATATTTACAAAGTTAGAAATGAGCAGTTTTTCTAGATTTGCGAGAATGCAACCAATCACTTTCCCGTAAAGTGCCCAGAAGTCAGTAATTTGATCAATTTTGCCCTATTTTTCAGTTAACATACCCTAACCAAGAATGATTAATCATGGTTTAGACCATCCCAGTAATTGAACCATACCTATTAAAAATCAATAAAACAGACCAGTGAAAGAGGGAAGGGGTCCCAACCATTCCTCAGGAAAATCACAAAAAAAAAAAAATTATTCTGCCAATAATGAGGGACTGTTTCAGGCCACTTCTGGTTCAAAACTGAACAAAATCATCTCCATTTTGCTAGAAAATACGTATCTCAAATTCAATATTACAACCAAGACACAAGGTCAGAAGTTAACCGTTCCCATCATGTGTTGCCTGGAGTGGCTTTTTATCATACCATACACACCCACCACATATACCCTCTCTTTTATGTCTAGGCCAAAATTTATTACTCATAGCATATTTGAAGGCACTATGATTAAGATGCATATACAGTATACATAAGTGTCACTCGCCTCAATAAATGCAATGCTCCAAAATTGTAATGTTCAAATTTCATTGTTTAAATACTCAATTGTACTTCATATTGTAAATTGTCTACTGTAATTTTTACTATTTACTCTGTTATAGCCTAATTAATCTTAAGTTAATTTTAAGTTTGCCCAAAATGCTCTGCATACAAGGGGCTTTTGGCATGTACACTCAACTACAAAATCCCTTTGTACAACTATGTATCATTTCAAAATAAAAAAAATATTAATTATTATTATATCTACTTGGGAGACAGTGAAAGGGTTAATATAAATTATTTATAAGTGTAAGTGTTACAATATTGTAATAATTCTTAAACTTAATTTTTAAGTACACTATGTTAATACTTTACATTTTAATTGATTTGTAATATGAATGAGATCAAATTGTGTAAGACTTTAACTTATTACTTATAAGTCACTGATTAGCTGCTAGTGTGTGTCTGCTACCATTGTATACGTTGCACTGTAGTTATGCAGTACATACAGCATGTACTGTGTGCTCTGCTAAGTACATTTATATAAAATTGTATGACAAATATATGTATTAATAATCACTGGGAGGACTGAACTATGCTCTACAACAATTCTGCATTAATGACAAGCAACTGTACACAACACATATTCTTCTTTAAAGATAGACTTAATGAAATTATACAAGAAAGTGGTAAATTAGTTGACATCATTTATTTAGATTTAAATGTACATTTGAAAGAAATTATTTTTGCAGAAAGAAAATCTGTGCATATGGACCAGTCACCAGTGGAAAGTCTGGTCTAGAACTGGGCCATAGAGGAGTGGTAACCCACAGAACCATTAACAGGTTTTCCCATGAGGATCAATACTAGCCCTGACAATGTTCTTCAAGTAACATAAAAGACGTGTCAGAAGTAAGTAACTACAGTATATGAATATTTTGTGTAAATACTATAATACAAACATTTTATTCATTGTATAAAATTAAAATGTATAAGAATCCTACAAGAAATTTAGAACAAACAAAGAAAATAGTGATAAAATAATAATGGAATGCTATGAAGAGAGACTGCATGCCATGTGCATGAAATTAGTACATTATAAGGAAGTACTTATGAAGAATATAGCTAACATAAAATTATAGTATCTGAAAAGGAGAAAGATTTTGGGGTGATTACTAACTAAAGATTATCACCAGAAAACCACACATATATGTAGAAAAGTGAGAACCATAAAATGATAGCAGCTTAGAACCCTTAAATAATATGGACAGAGAAATATTAAAACAATATATTCAGTGTGGTTTCAACATTTAAGAACTGCAAGCAAAATGAAAAATAGAAAAAAATTTAAGAACAAAATAAATCCAGGATTAGAAATTATGAATTGTACATGAATTTCTTCTTTGGGTCACCCTGCCTTAGTGGAAGTCAATGTGGTAAAAAAAAAAAAAGGTAAAGAAATACAGATGTAGACAACTGATTACTATAGGTTAATAAAAAGTGTACAAAAGAATGCAGTCAGCAATAGAGGGACAAAAGAACACAATTTAAATTTGCAAGAAGCAACACAAAACAGAACTAAGAAATACTTCACAGATATTATGATGGGAAATTGTAACAGGCTTTAAGAGAAGGCAGCATGCACCTCACAAACTAGAATTTTCAATAATTAAGGTGGAATATCAAGAAGTTCTACTTATTTAATTACAAATATGTAAATACAAGGTGTACACTATTGTTATTTGGTTAAAAAATACAACTATAAAAAGATGAGTGATTATGAATGAAAAATAGCTGTTTTCCATAATGGATATTCTCTCTTTATTCATCATAAAATTAGGCTTACAGCAGTATTTTAATTCCTTGACTATATTTACAGTTGTCAAAGTTTTGCTCAGCAATGAGAGGTATAGTATAACAAATAATGTATGCAGCACAAGAAAACAAATACTATACTACAAGAATAAAAATTACAGTAATAAATAAGATTTCATTTTATAGATATTTATACACAGTATATTTGTTAATTATCTCTTGTGTGTTAGAAGGTGAGAAAACAAAGTTGACCTCTGTGAAGCCCGATAGGGACACATGGGACATGAGTAAGGTTTCTCTCCTGTATGAGTACGAATATGATTATTCAAAGTGGTTTTTGTCCTAGCTCGATATGGACAATGAGGACATATGAATGGTTTCTCTCCAGTGTGCGTGCGAATATGCTCTGTCATACAGGCTTTCCTAAATGTTGAGTAAACACAGTAGGGACACTGATGCACCTTGCTGACAGCATGCCTTCCGCTATTCTTCAAACCGTCACTGTTCGATTCCACCTGTCAGAAATGCCTAACTTAGTTACTGGCATCACTCAAAAAACTTTTCACAAAAGACCAATATATACATAATACTTATCTTCTTTCTTGAAGTATTGATTAATGATATACAGTACAGCGAAACCTCGATTTAATGGAAAAATGTTAAAATATATACTGACAAGTATGTTTGAATAAGACACAATATGCAGTTCATGGCATTTATTGAGAAGACATGGACAAATTGTCTCCTCAATAAATACCATAACCGCATAATGTTTCTCATTCAATAATGGATATTCCTAGATTTAACAGACTTTGTTAAATTCAAAATTTATTTATCCTGCCAATGGATATTTCTGGATTTAATGGACTTGGTCCAATAAATCACAGCTCAAATTACCTAACAAACCATAACAGTAACAGTCAATTAACCAACTTACCCAGCAAATGGACAATTCTGGATTTAAATCTATTAAATCCAAAATTCATTAAATTGGGGTCTGTAAATCAAGGTTTTACTACAATAAATTAATAACCCCTGGATCATGCTTCTTTAGATACTTTATGTTTATTTACTTGTTTATGATGATATGAACATACAAAATTATGAAAAATTGTACTAAGCAAATCACAATGTTAAGCTTATCATGGGTTTAAAGCAGAAAAAAAATTACCCATAAAAGCAAAAACTTTACTTGCATAAAAAAAGCCAAGTCTTGTCAACTTTAACCTTCTGAACTTGTAAATTATCATCAATATAGTATACTTAAAATATGAGCAATTAAAAATTAAGGCCTTATCAATTTAATAAGCAGTTATACGTATTCTAAATTTAGTCATTTCTACACACTTATAAAGACCAGAACAAAAGGAAAAACTAGTTTAATGTCAATAAATTGTTTTTATATAGATCACTAAATTCAAAATGCTATTATATATGGAAGAACCAACAAAGGAAAGAGTCGGAGTTAAAGATAAAGCAGAATTTAACAATCATTCTCATTACTTATTTCTGAATACAGTACAAAGAGGCACAGTTCCTTTAATTAATCAAAACACATTAAAATGAGTTACAAAAATTATGCTTCGAATTTAGAGCTAACACTGGAAATCAACTGACGAAAAAAAATATTGGGCAATACAGAATAAACTGTCTATACCTAAGTCACAGATCCTCATTATTAACACAGAATTATAAGCATGATGCAATACACTTGTAGGGGTCACACAGGCTTGACCCAAGGAAAGAGCATCTCCAATTCCTTGAATAAAAAGTCCTTCAGCAGCATCAAGCACCCCCCTAATATGGCATAGTTCTTAAAATTCACATCAACATTATTTATTTAAAGCTAGCTACAGTACCTCCAATTACTGATGGGTAGTTTATCACAAGATAGTGATTGATTAATACCACAATCAAGGACCACAGAATAACAACTGTAGAAATTTTGAAGAATGTGTGTGTAAGGAGTAAAGAGGTCTGATCCTGTGGCTTGTTAGGTATCAGGCAGAACATTACCACTAGGCTACTAAAACCATATGAGAAAAGCTTTAAGTATACACGTACTACACAGTAAAACCTCTCATTAATGGATTTCAGGAATTTCAGGAAAAACAAATTGATTGGACAAACATTGGAAGCATATAATTCTCGATGTTTTTCCATTGCAAGAGTGCCTGGTTGTTTTCTAAAGCATTGAACCAAGTCCGGTGGCTTCAACATTTGTCTAGTATGGGTCAGAGCAATCCTGTCTAGGACCTGTCAATTTTCACATTGTTCCCTGAACCACAGAGCTCCTGCACCAGTTTATGGTTTATACTCACTCACTTGTCATTGTCTCCAATTTTTTCTGGATCTAGTGTGTTTTGTAATTAAGAATGGCTTCTAAAGCAAGTGGTGACACTCAGAGGAAACATGTGGTTCTCACTGCTAAGCAGTGGCATGAGCGTGTGAGGTATATGATATCTGTAGAAGCAAGGACAAACTTACAAACTATGCTCTTAAGTTTAATGTAGATGCTAGTGAATCTATACAGCTCCTCTGACCCAGAATAAAAGTTATTCTGAGTCACCACTACAGACCACGGCAGTTTATACCTCGTCTCTTCGCCACAAAAATATTTTTTTTTTTTTTTTTTATTAACACATCGGCCGATTCCCACCAAGGCAGGGTGGCCCGAAAAAGAAAAACTTTCATCATCATTCACTCCATCACTGTCTTGCCAGAAGGGTGCTTTACACTACAGTTATAAAACTGCAACATTAACACCCCTCCTTCAGAGTGCCGGCACTGTACTTCCCATCTCCAGAACTCAAGTCCGGCCTGCCGGTTTCCTGAATCCTTCATAAATGTTACTTTGCTCACACTCCAACAGCACGTCAAGTATTAAAAACCATATGCCTCCATTCACTCCTATCAAATACGCTCACACATGCTTGCTGGAAGTCCAAGCCCTCGCACACAAAACTTCCTTTACCCCTCCTCCAACCTTTCCTAGGCCGACCCCTACCCGCCTTCCCTCCACTACAGATTTATACACTCTCGAAGTCACTCTGTCTCGTTCCATTCTCTCTACATGTCCAAACCACCTCAACAACCCCTCCTCAGCTCTCTGGAAAATCGTTTTGGTAATCCCGCACCTCCTCCTAATTTCCAAACTCTGAATTCTCTGCATTATATTCACACCACACATTGACCTCAGACATGACATCTCCACTGCCTCCAGCCTTCTCCTCGTTGCAACATTCATCACCCATGCTTCACACCCATATAAGAGCGTTGGTATAACTATACTCTCATACATTCCCTCTTTACTTCCATGGACAAGGTTCTTTGTCTCCACAGACTCCGAAGTGCTCCACTCACCCTTTTCCCTCATCAATTCTATGATTCACATCCTTCATAGACCCATCCGCGACATGTCCACTCCCAAATATCTGAATACATTCACCTCCTCCATACTCTCTCCCCAATCTGATATCCAATCTTTCGTCACCTATTCTTTTTGTTATCCTCATCACCTTACTCTTTCCTATATTCACTTTCAATTTTCTTCTTTACACACCCTACCAAATTCATCCACCAACCTCTGCAACTTCTCTTCAGAATCTCCCAAAAGCACAGTGTCATCAGCAAAAGCAACTGTGACAACTCCCACTTTGTATTTGCTTTTTATCTTTTAGCCCAACACCTCTTGCCAAGACCCTCGCATTCACTTCTCTTACAACCCCATCTATAAATATATTGAACAAACACGGTGACATCACACATCCTTGTCTAAGGCCCACTTTTACTGGGAAATAGTCCCCTTCCCTCCTACACACTCTAACCTGAGCCTCACTATCCTCATAAAAACTCTTCACTGCTTTCAGTAACCTTCCTCCTATTCCATACACCTGCAACATCTGCCACATTGCCCCCTATCTACCCTATCATACGCCTTTTCCAAATCCATAAATGCCACAAAAACATCTTTACCCTTATCCAAATACTGTTCACCTATATGTTTCACTGTAAACACTTGGTCTACACACCCCTACCTTTCCTAAAGCCCCCTTGTTCATCTGCTATCCTGCTTTCTGTTTTACTCTTAATTCTTTCAATAATAACTCTACCATACACTTTACCAGGTACACTCAACAGACTTATTCCCCTATAATTTTTGCACTCTTTTTGTCCCCTTTGCCTTTATACAAAGGAACAATACACGCTCTCTGCCAATCCCTAGGTACCTTACCCTCTTCCATACATTTATTAAATAATAGCACCAACCACTCCAAAATTATATCCCCACCTGCTTTTAACATTTCTATCTTTATCCCATCAATCCCAGCTGCCTTACCCCTTTCATTCTACCCACTGCCTCACGAACTTCCCTACACCCACAACTGGCTCTTCCACACTCCTACAAGATGTTATTCCTCCTGCCCTACACACGAAATCACAGCTTCCTGTCTTCATCAACATTTAACAAATCCTCAAAATATTCTCTCCATCTTCCCGATACCTCTAACTCTCCATTTAATAACTCTCCTCTCCTATTTTTAACTGTCAAATCCATTTGTTCTCTAGGCTTCCTCAACTTATTAATCTCATTCCAAAACTTTCTTATTTTCAACAAAATTTGCTGATAACATCTCACCCACTCTCTCATCTGCTCTCTTTTTACATTGCTTCACCACTCTTTTAACTCTCTTTTTCTCTCCATATACTCTTCCCTCCTTGCATCACTTCTACTTTGTAAAAACCTCTCATATGCTAACTTTTTCTCCCTTACTACTCTCTTTACATCATCATTCCACCAATCGCTCCTCTTCCCTCCCGCACCCACTCGCCTGTAACCACAAACTTCTGCTGAACACTAACACTACATTTTTAAATCTACCCCATACATTTTCGACCCCATTGCCTACACTCTCACTAGCCCATCTATCCTCCAATAGTTGTTTATATCTTACCCTAACTGCCTCCTCTTTTAGTTTATAAACCTTCACCTCTCTTTTACTTACTGATTCTATTTTCCTTGTATCCCATCTACCTTTTACTCCCACTGTAGCTATAACTAAAAGTGATCTGATATATCTGTGGCCCTCTATAAACATGTACATCCTGAAGTCTACTCAACAGTCTTTTATCTACCAATACATAGTCCAACAAACTACTGTCATTACGCCCTACATCATATCTTGTATACTTATTTATCCTCTTTTTCTTAAAATATGTATTACCTATAACTAAACCCCTTTCTATACAAAGTTCAATCAAAGGGCTCCCATTATCATTTACACCTGGCACCCCAAACTTACCTACTACACCCTCTCTACATGTTTCTCCCACTTCAGCATTTAGGTCCCCTACCACAATTACTCTCTCATTTGGTTCAAAAGTTCCTATACATTCGCTAACATCTCCCAAAATCTCTCTCTCTCCTCTACACTCCTCTCTTCTCCAGGTGCATACACGCTTATTATGACCCACTTTTCGCATCCGACCCTTATTTTAATCCACATAATCCTTGAATTTACACATTCATATTCCCTCTTTTCCTTCCATAACTGATCCTTCAACATTATTGCTACCCTTCCTTAGCTCTAACCTCTCAGATACTCCTGACTTAATCCCATTTATTTCTCCCCACTGAAACTCGCCTACCCCCTTCAGCTTTGTTTCGCTTAGGGCCAGGACATCCAACTTCTTTTCATTCATAACATCGGCAATCATCTCTTTCTTATCATCCGCACTCATCCACGCACATTCAGACAACCCAGTTTTATAAAGTTTTTCTTCTTCGTTTTTAGTAGATTTGTACAGGAGAAGGGGTTACTAGCCCATTGCTCCCGGCATCTTAGTCGCCTCATACGACACGCATGGCTTACGGAGGAAAGATTCTTTTCCACTTCCCCATGGACAATAGAGAAAATAAAAAGAACAAGAGCTATTAAGAAAAAGAAGAAAAACCTAGATGTGTGTATGTATATATATGCATGTGTATGCCAGTGTAGTGTGACCTAAAGTGTAAGTAGAAGTAGCTAGATATACCTGTTATCCAGCATGTTTATGAGACAGAAAAAAGACACCAGCAATCCTACCATCATATAAAACAGTTTCAGGTTTCTGTTTCACAGTCACCTGGCAGGACGGTAGTACCTCCCTGGGTGGTTGCTGTCTACCAACCTACTACCATTACCAACCTACTACCACAAAAATGTAAGTAATATTACCTTTGATGTATCTTTGGTGGGTTCTGAGAGTTTTTCTACTCCCAGTGCCCGGCCTTGGTCCAGGCTCATCTGGTGCTTGCCTGTTCAACCAGGCTGCTGGTGTTGGTGGCCCACTGACCCACATATCCATCACAGCCTGGTTGATCTGGCACCTGGTAATGATACTTGTCCAGTTTCTTCTTGATGACATCTACACTTGTCCCAGCAGTGTTTCTGATGTCTTCTTGTAAGATGTTGAATAGTCTGGGGCCCCAACACCCCTGCTTTTTTCTAGGTATATTTTGCACTTCTTCCCGTATCTCCCAGTACAGTGCGTTTTCATGGCAGTATGCAGATTTAGAACAAGGCCTTCACGAGAACACAAGCCATTTGAAAATTCTTCCCATTGGAACTATTTCCCTGGTTTTGAAAGTTCTTATTATCCACTCCATCATCTTCCTAACTGTAGTGACATTGATCTTATTGTGTTCTTTGAAAGTCAGAGGACATAATTATTCCCAGGTTTTTCACATGTTCCTTTCATCCTATTTGATAATCCTCTTGAGTTTTGTATACAGGGTCTCTTTTGAATTCATTCTTTCCATACCTAACCAGCTGCAACTTACCACCATTGTAAGTCTTGTTTGTTGTTCTCCACTGCCCACTGGGAAACTTTGCTTATATCTTCCTGCAATTTTTCAGTATCTTCTACTGAGGTGACTTTCATGCATATTTTAGTATCATCTGCAAATGATACAAAACTGAGACAGTTGTTTTTATCTTATGTCTGTGCTATGAGTTTAAAAAACAGCAGGAGAGGCACTAGGCCAGTGCCTTGGGGTACTGAGCTTTTTACCTCGCCGATGCTGGATTTTGTTCTGTTTACTACTACTCTTACTCCTCTTCGCATTCTATGTTAGATACCTGAATATTCATCTGTCTACCTTCCCTGTTATGCCTATGATCCTCATTTTGTGTGCAATCACCCAATGATAGCATTCCTCAAATGCCTTTGCAAAAATCTGTGTATATCACATCTGCATTTTAGTTTTCTTCCTCCGCCTCCGTAATTCTGTCATAGAGGTTTAGCAGTTGTGACAGGTATGATCTTCCAGTTCTAAAATTATGATGGTTTGGGTTATGCAGATTGTACTGTTCCATAAAGTTTGTAATTTGGTATCTCATCACTATTTTGAAGACTTTTATGCTGTGGAATGTTAGGGCTGCTGGTTTCTAATTTTTGGTTAGTGCTCTAAAGCACTATAAAATTACTATGCAATATAATACTGTAACACTACAGGTTACAATACCTGAATTCTTAAGAGTCCAGTTGTTTTCTAAACAGGCAGACTTGGTCTACTGGTTCAGAAGGCAATCAGATGATCAAGAAAAATTCCTTTCATAATACAGAAGTTTCAGACAATAGTCAATATCATACACCCCATCCCCTAACTTATTACTGCACTAACTTATTATAGGAGGTTTGACAACAGGCAATTTGCAATAAAACTAAAAGATTATATGGTCAATGCTTCAGTCCACACTATCACGAAAGTAACAATTCTGTGACCTGCCTGGTGCTACTTATGTGTATTAATACAATTATTATTATTATTACAATAAAAAAGAAGCACTGAACCTATTAGGGTTATACAGTGCTGCAGGGCAGGGATTGATGCAGAATCAAAGGATAAGTAAGGGTGGAGAGAACAACAAAGGTAAAGTTAGGAAGGGCTGTGAGGATTCTTTAAAGAAGGATTATCAAAGTTTGTGTAATAAATTAGTTGCTGTCAAAATGTTGAAGAGGAAGTCTGTGACAAAGGTGAGGCCATTGGAAAGAATGGAAGATAAAGTAAGGGCATTAGAGTGCTGACAACGTTGGATGAAAATTCTGCATGCTCGTTGATAGACAAGACCCATAAAGCCTTCCCTAAACTTCATTTTATATTTACCAACTATTAAGGTTCCAGCTTTTGCAACAAGTTCAATTCTTACAGGAAAGACCAATATGAGACAGATCCCTTTATCAAAAGAGATGAGCAATGGGGAGACTATGTCAGAGGCCAAGTGTTAGTGCCATTACCTGTCAACAAATGAATTGTACAAATAGCCAGGCTCTGGGAGTAGAAAAATACTTTGAAAGTCATCAAGGGTATATCAAAGGTATTCCTTCCACATAATGCTTACTGTCAAGCTAGTATGTCATTTCATTATACAGTGAGTGAAATCGTATGCATGCGTGCATGTACGAATGTGTTTGATAGGAATGGAGGTAAATGATTTTTGGGACCCAACAAGCTGTCGGGGTGTGAGCAAGGTAACATTTTGTGAAGGGATTCAGGGAAACTGATTAGCTGGACTTGAGTCCTGAAGGTGGAAGGGTGTTGGCAAGGATATGTCAAAGTAGAAATGTGTGAAGGTTAAGAATGAGCAAGAAGCAGGTGTGTGTACTAGATCTGATTTAATCATTAGGAACCATAAACCATGACTAATAATTCCTGGTTATATTGCACCACCTGAGAAATAGAGTAACTCTTCAATTTTTTGTGTGATTATGAATTCAAAATGGAAAGCAAAAATAGGAGGTGCCTGGAAATATGAGTAACCCTTTCACTGTCCAAACCCCTGAAATGAAACTTGTTCTCAATGTCCAAAAATTTAAAAAAAAATCTGAAATGGTAAAATCTTTTTCTGAATGTGATGACACCAAAAGTGTGAAATTTGATGGAAAACTTATGAAATTGTGCAGGCACAAAATTAGCAGTCTTGCTGCAATTTATGCACTTGCGATTTCACCCACTTTGAGTCTTAATTTAGGACACTTCCATTTTTTCCAGTCAACCAAATTCTTAGCCGTTTCACTAGTATCGATTTTGCACAAGAAACCATCTACAGTGGACCCCCGAGTTTCGTAAACCCCGGAAATCGTACATTTATGTAAGTATAATATTGTAAGTGCTTGTGGAAAAGTATTTTTGGGGGTCTGAAATAGACTAACCTACGTGACATTTTTTCTTAACGGGGTAAATTCGTTCGGTAATGGCACTTGAGCAGACTTCAGGAGTGAAGTTTTTACGAAACTCGGGGGTCCACTGTATTCAACTATTCTACAAAGTGATCAAAATTCGGTAATTTGGCCAATTTCACACAAAATAAAAAAAAATACCAATACAGTGGACCCCCGCCTAACGAACAAAATTCATTCCAGAAACCTGCTCAAGTGCCATTACCGAACGAATTTACTTCCTTAAGAAATAATGTCACGTAGGTTAGTCTATTTCAGACCCCCAAAAATACACTTCCACAAGCACTTACAATATTATACTTACATACAGTGGTCCCTCAACTAACGAAATTAATCAGTTCCAGGAGCTATTTCTCAACACGAAACTTCCGTAATTCAAAACCTTATTTCCCATAAGAAACAATGTAAATACAATTAATCCGTTTCCACCCAAAAAATTTCACCAAAAAATCATTTTTTTAACGAATAAATAGTACTATAGTTTTACATACAGAAAACAATGAGAAATAAATATAAAGCACTAATTATAATGGACAAATGAACAGTTAAATAAGCTTTACCTTCATTTAAGACTTTTGTTGGTGTATTGGAGTTTGGAGGCAGGACAAAATAGTCTTTCAATATGACAATAATATCAACTCTACAGCTTATTTATCTAGCACAATTCATCTAATATGACATAATAATCAATATTAACCCTTAAACTGTCCACACATAGA